>CM056957.1:25229806-25524290 GCA_029856935.1 Cyclocarya paliurus | reverse complement strand
AATAGTGTATCTATAACATGCAATCTCTACAATAAGAGGGTAAGAGAAGAGCTCCCTCAGCTCAGGCAATATTTGTTCCTTTTGCACAAGGATTATGATTAAAAGGAGTACCCGTTGCCATCTCGATTATCACAGTTATCCACAACTTACCAAACATCAGCACAATGAACCACCCTAAATTCGAGACTGATCTAGTACTTGTAATGTCTCTGTTCAAGGACCATTAGAGCAGCTTGTAACATCTCTCTAGCCTTCCTATCTGGAGTACATCCAGCATATTCCATTTCCTTGTATATTTCAGGAACCTGGCCAACAAATGATCATGTGAATTAGGTAAGAATATTTAGAAAAAGGAGGAGGAACATGCATTTGGATTATCAAATTGGGCTCAAGGATATCCCACTCAAATGCACACTTAACTAGAAGATTGAGAACAAGTATAGCCTTAGACAATGTGCGGCTGTCATTTATATGTTACATGGATAAGAAGATTAGTTGGAACTGACTGAAGGATGCAGAATACCTTACCTCATCAAATTTCCTTGCTCTAATGCATGCCTTCATGAGCGTACTATAAGTAATGACATCAGGATTAATACCCTTCAGAAACAATATGAATTTAATCATTAAAAGCCAAATAAGAAGGGATGCAGTGGACAAACAAAGTACAATGGTCCCCAGCGTACATCATGTCTAACCAGATAATGTAATGCAAAAGAACAAGGCTTACACTTTCTCTCATATGATCATAAATGGATAATGCCTCCATGTGTCTCTCCCAGCAACACCAAATGCATTGATCAACACATTCAGCATTATAATATTTGGCTCAATTCCCCTCAGCTTCCATGACTTCAAGCACCTTTAGTGTCTGTTCACATAATCCCTGCCCCAAACAAAAGTTATAATTGATGTGGAAATTTTTTTAATGTGTTTATCTTTGAGAAAATATCAGGAAATGATCTTGAAAAAGTTGCAAAACTTCATTCGTAGTGTACGCATCAAGTTTTAAGATATTGTTAACGTTGCTTATATTTTATTGAATACGAATGAGTAAGAAGTCCATGCCTAGTTTTTTTTTCTCCCTTGGCATAAAATACTTTCTAAAATTGACTTTACTTTTCTCAGATCCCTCCAGGAAACTTGAATGTATAGCCCATTTTTGCAAAGGATACAAGCCAATAACAAAGAGATAGAGATTTTATTCTAGAAGTAAATGAGTTGCCCTCAGAAGCTTACAAGCTTTGAGAAGTAACAATCACCACATAAATGGAAATAAACATTAAGGATTTTCCATTTTATGAGGTAGCAAATAGCATTGTAGGTTGTCTTTAGGTCACTTTGCTTCCTCATTCTCTCTACCCTAAACAAGTTGCAAAATTCTAAACCTCAATCTAGCTTTCATTATCATCTAAGTTAAATAGATTCCAACATATTTGTTAGCCATTTGTAACACCCAAATGGAAGGCCCAAACGACATGGCCTATAATCCAAAAGGACTAGTCAATGATACAATTGGAGATCCATTAGAACATTATAAAGAGCAAGAACTTCTCCTTCACAAGCAATGTGTGATCTCATACACCACCTATCCTTACACATCATATGGGGTATCACACCATTAGCCCTATATGTTTAAAAAAATAGCAACCAAGAAATTCTAAAGCAAAGAGATTAAACATTTCAGATGGAATACTTTTCATTAGGACATGAAAATCACACTGTGAAGCACTACAAATGCCTGAAAATGGCAAGCTTGTTATAGCAAACCAAAGCAGTGAATAAAGCACAAGTGTAGTGGTTAGAGTAGACGAATGAATATTCTAGCAATGCTCCTCTGTGGGTGTCTTCAGGGCTCCAACTAAAAGAGAACGGTTTCAAGACTTTCTACATATAATGGAAAACAAAATATAACTCCAAAAATTGCAGAAACTGCCAGGCCTGATGCTATACTATCATGACATATCTTATGGATCTGGTGGACCCAGATAATATAGAAAGAATAGTGTCATCTCAAACTATATACATAAATATGAAATGGAGCACCACCACTCTCCCCCGATCCCCACCCCCCAAAGAAAACCTGGCCGGCTCAAAAAAATAAACGAAGAAATAATAATTAATGAGAAATTATAATGAAAGGAAGCAAAAAATAAAGAGTGTATGGAACAGCCAACCTGCTGAGCATAAGCATTTGCTAAGATACAAAACATGCTTGCAGAAAGTTGAACACCTTCTGACTTCAGAGCAGATATGCACTGCTCAGCATCTTGAAATCTCCCATATTGCCCATAAATATCAACTAAAACTGCATAAATGGCACCACTTTTTTTGTATCCTCTGTATTTCATTGTCTCGAAAATCTTCTTCATCACATCCCACTTTCCCTGCTCTCCCAAACAGCTAATAATCCTAAGGAAGACCTTTGGGTCAGGATATAGCCCCTGTTCTTGCATTTCAGTGAAAAACTCAAGGGCCTTAGGAAGATCCCCAGCCTTACAATGCCAACGAATTAAAGAGTTCCATGTTGTTATATCAGGTCTTACACCTTCTTGTTGCATTTTCTCAAAAACTTCCAAGGCTTCATCTAACTCACCATATTTCCCAAAGGTATCTATAATGCTATTACATATCTGCTTATCTAATGACATCCCCATCTCCCTAATCTCTTCCATAATGCCCACTGCTTTTTTCCACATCCCATTATCCCTGTAAAGACAAATAACCTTGCTATACACAAATGAGCTCAGTTGAAACCTCCTGCGCTTCATTTCATTGATTATTGCCCAGGTATCTTCCAACCGCCCAGCATTTACATAGTAATCCACAAGAACCTCATATGTTTCTTGATTCCTTTCAATACCCAAATTGTCCATTTTGTCTAATACCTTAACAGCAACTCCTAGGAGGCCTTTCTTTAAGAAAACTCTAAGCAAGACATTGTACATTTTCACTCTTGGTTTAAACCCATAACATACAATTTCTTGAAATACTGCTTCAGCTTCTGAAGTCCGACCAATACTTCCAAGAGCTTCAATTAAACAAGTGTAGGATATCAAGTTTGGATGAAAGCCCAGAGCCTCCATTTGAGAAAGAAGAGCCATAGCCCTATCAATATCTCCTGCTCTGCAACAAGAACATATTATCTGGTTGTATAGCTCACCAGAAAGCTCCTTTCCATTTTCAGGACCATTTGGACACTCGGTAATCAATCTCTTGTTGTCAAGTGCTCTTAAACTAGCTTCTTTGACAACCTTATTTCTCATCGAATAATTTGAGGAACTAAACAACTTGTATTTCAAATGGCCGGTGAGACAATTTGGACACAAGAGGAAAGAATTGACAACACGAATGGATGATAGTGAAAGTAACTTTGGACAGAAGATGGATTGCATCTGGATACCCATATTACGTCTTTATACTTCTGTAACAAAGAAATTACTTAAGATAAGAACCAGGAGGTTTCTCAAACTGCAAAAATTCTATTCTCAATCCCTCTTTTTAACACACCGGCCAAACGCCTGCCACATTGGCAGTATAGTAAAAGACCAAGGAAGAGAAGTGAAAGGAAACTCTGCTTCCCGTGACCTCCTAATTCCCCCTTGCTGTGACCTAATTTTGCTTCATCTCTGTTTCTCTTCCTTGATCTAATCTGTTGATTGATTTTTCTGCATCTAGCTCTCTTATTTAAGAGGTTTTGTCAATTATTTTAAGTGAAGGTCTGGCTGTGAGCACCTGTCTTGGTGGTGCCTTTGTTGGATATCTGCTAAGTGGTTGGGCGACATAGACCTTGAATAGCCGAAGTCTCTTCTTTTTCCTCTCAGGTAGTCCTGTCTGTATACAAGAAATGTTTCATCTCATCTCATCATTACAATTCTTTTAAATTTTCACACAAAATATAATAAATAATTCAATTTTTTCAATTCTCAAAATAATAATAATATTAAAAAGTAATATTCTAACAATAATTTTTTCAACTTTCATCTCAACTCATCTTATTTTAACTCACCATCCAAGCGGTACCTTAGTGAGCAGTGAAAAATGGTAGTGGGATGTGCGCAGCTGTTTGAGATAATGAAAACAAATTCAAAAGGGCAAGCAATAACCCAGGAAAAAGCTCGCTATCATGCGTTTGAGAGAGCAAAACTTAAGAATTTCCGAAGTACTCAAACAATCCAATGAAGACAAAAACGTTACTCTACTCTCTCTCTCTCAATTTTTTCTACAAGAAAATACAATCGGGAGAGCATACTCACTAGTGAACGAAATTGATAAAATTAACACTGAAGCTGAAAAAAGCATACCCAGTCTTCGTCGGCGGCAATACTGTGGGTGGTGGAAGCTGGAAGTACTGTAGGAGGTCAGTCAAGGCAAGAGAAATAAAGTCCTTTCACATTCCGTTTTATTTGGTCAAAGGACAATCCACTTCATCCCACGCAGTGTGTTAAACTAGGGCTGCTCCCTAGCACTTATCTTCTCAAAACCTTGAGAAATTTTCTATTATAAGCAAAATATAAAATAAAACAAGAAGGGAAAAATGAGTGAATGACAGAGAAGGACTAGAAGATTAAACTCACTGATAGGAAATGGTGAAAGCACGGCTACGGTAAATGTAGGCGGAATTCAAAGGCCTAAAAAAGCCACCGGACGGATATTTGATATCATCATATCATGGCGAGCGTCCACCTTCGAGCAAACCGTACTGCTTCTAGCTCTAGCTTCGCAATTATCGAATTTATTTTTCTTACAACCGTTCTAAACATGCCACTCGTAAAGGGGCTCGCCATGAAATTGGGCTATATCTAAATTGGAGCACAAAGAACCCAAGAAGCCCCTTTCAACCAAAAAGCCCAAAAACCTCACCGAAGATCAAGACGAAGGAAAATTATACGTACTGTTAGGCTGCCGTTAGTAATGATTGAGGGCTAACCGCTTAATACAAATTTATCTTTTTATTTTTTAATATTTTTTCAACATAATTAAATATTTTAAAAAATAAAAAATATATATCAATATATTAACAGTTACTTTATTAATCATTAAATAAAAAATTAAATACATGAGTAGTCAAAGTGAGGGGACAAACTCAGACAACATACTAGCATTCTCAAATTATATTCTTGAATCGATTTTGAGTATATCTAGCAAAATATTTAAATGTCATAATTTAATTTAAAAGATAAATTTTAAAATTTGAATTTTATATATCAAGTTTTATTGTTTAAGTGATATGGATGCAAGTATGCTCTACGCATAATCTTGAAAATAGAATAATTTAGAATTAATATTTGCAAACAAAAGCTATTTGTGGGAATAATTGGCGTTGCAAATAACCAGTATTTGCAATAATTTTTTTTGGTTTAGATTACCAATTTTAGATGCTTTAATAGAATTCGCGTAGTTAGCTAGAGATCATAAGATTAGAACTTCTTGTTTTGAGGAGTCAAATAGGAAGACGTACGAACACCCTAGCTATTATCCTATATATTTTTTTTTCATCAGACACAATTAACATAAACTATGTATTCAATCACATTTAAAAATCTCATAAACACATTGAAAATCAACGCAAGTGCACATTATGCAGTAATGAGAAATCTTTTCCTGAAGAGCTTTTTTGGACCCAAAAATTGAATTGACTACTGGCAGCAGCAATATCGTTGTAGCTAGTGATCAAAATTTGAGTGTGCGGTGCTTGCATATTTTATGACTACAGATATCATTTCTTTTTTTCTTTTTCTTTTTCTTTTTTTGGTTCCAAGTCTCAACACGTGTATAATGATGGCTAGAGTTTTCTTTAAAAATGAATTAGTAAAAAAAGTTGCATTTACATATTATTTCTCATCTTAAATAGTAATGTTATAGATCCTTAATACTTATTTATGAAACTACTCAATATATCGCATTATTTAATTAAGAAGGATAAAATAGAAGATGAAGATCATGAGTATTGCTGCTGCACAAAAACAATCACTATCCGAAACCTAAATGCGACAATTGCGTAGAAAACTGGGTAAAGACTTTGTCTGAAAAAGAAAATTGCCAAGACCAAGAGGACACTGTCTGCTTGGGAAGATAAGAGTGTCCTCTTGGGAAGATAAGGTATATCCTTTTCTTGATTAATCCTGCTTCTAGCTTATGTTATTTGCTCTGGAGTACCATATATATGTGAAATAAGGTTTTGTACTCGATACATAATGGTTTTTTAGATGAGAACAGACAGTGGGACCTTTTATAGCGAGCCAAAAGAATCCAAGTGACGAGCATCAAGGCCTTTGGAACTAGGAGCATCTCCTCTTACGCGAAATGCTTCAAGCTTCTAGGCCTCCGATTCAACCAATTCAATCTTGCAATCCGAGATGATGGGCAACAACCCCTAGTCCCGACCATAGCTAAGGAGAGTGACGACAAGTTGATTTCTGCCCTACAACTCAAGAAGGGTGTGAGACGAGGCGAGCCCACCTATGTAGCCACACTAGGGTGCGTTTGGATGTTGAAGTGAGTTGAGTTGACTTGAGTTTAGATGATAAAATATTGTTAGAATATTATTTTTTAATATTATTATTGTTTTAGGATTTGAAAAAGTTGAATTGTTTATTATATTTTGTGTTGAAATTTGAAAAAATTGTAATGATGAGTAAGATGAGATGAATTTGATTTGGAAACCAAACGAAGCAGAGAGAGCCCCCTTTCAGTCAAAGTAATAACACGTCGAAGTTTAAGGCAGTGGGCAATAAACAATTAATTAGTCATGATCAACAACTTGCAGCTAGCTAAGGCAATTCAATTCTCACCACATGCCATGCACGCATGCAAAGAAAGCCATGCTAGCTAGCCCTCTCATTAAGAATTGGATTCTCTTCATCTTCTCATTGGGTGAGGTCTTTAGTGTACATCACAATCACCCATTTTTATAATTAAAATGGATGTGATATGCATATATTAGACCAATTAAGTAAACTAATATCAAGGATATTGTTTCTTAAACGTAAGATGCCAATTATACCATGCTTTAGCTTTTGGAATAAGCATTGATCAGAATTAATTCTATTACTTTCGAGATAAGAGCCCATGGAAGATAGGTATGCTTTTCCTAAGAAAGTTAGCGATACGAAATATAGATTGATTGAGCATGATGATTTGTTTCTATCCTCCATGCAAAATCAGTAAAAGGCAGCTTCCCCGAGCTTTTGCTAGATACCAACAACTTCTTATAATGGCCTAGTAAGGAGTTTCTTGGTTCTTTCTTTCTCATGGTTGTCATGTCCGTGTGAACTTGCCTTTGTTTTATAGGAATATATATATAGAATAAGAATAAAGGGCGAGCTGCATCGCCTCATCAGAAATCTTATCTCTTAAACGTCTATGATATGACAATATATATATATATATAATTAGAGTCATGGAACATATATAGATCCCATTAAGATCGAAAAAATCATTCTCATCTATCTTCATCGATCCACGCTGTGATTATCCGAATACATTGTAAGACCCCCCGATATTGATATATTCCTCTTTTGTTTTACTACTTAGTTTATAACGGGATCTTGATATTAAAAGTGGAATTAGAAAACTACAGAAGAAAAAAAAAACTAAGTTTTTCTGCCCTTAAATTGGGAATAAAGATGTTTGATAAGTGAAAAGAAAAAATCATTAATAATTTGTGAAGAATATTTTTGAAATTAAGAACTTTATAGATATATTCTGTACGTACGTATTTGATCTTGATCTTGTGAGAGTAGCGTAGAACTGTGAACCTTTTTTTTTTTTTCTATAAAAAAAGGCTGCTTGTGCATGATGCACGTAAAGTAGCAATGGAAGCGTCGAAAGAATTCAGATCTGAACCTTTCCCACGCGTGCGTGCGTGCATGTCCACAGTCCAAGTACTTTGATATGGATGCCCGCCCATTCTTCACAGACCTTAATTTCCCTCGAGAATATTGTCTTCGACTGTTTCTGTATTCACCCGCAGATCCATTGAACATGCCTGTAATTTAACTTTTCAAAGTTATGTCATCATTCCCAAGCACCACGCATCTTCCAAGTTTTTTTTTTATGAAACCGACGAGCTTGAAAAGACCGACAAATACAAGAAATTAAGTATGAGAATGATTAAAAAAAAGCTAGCGATGCGTGTTGGTGAAGATAATAGAGAAAATGAGGACAATTTTATACGTGAAAAACAGGGAAAAGCTTCCACAATGGGGTCCATGGCTCTCCATTTTTCCCCTCCATTTTGAAAGCCAAAAAGCCGAAAAGCTAGTTTATTGATCTTCATGAACAGCACCGTCCGTATAATTCTAAAGATCCCTGCGACTGAGATCCATCATTAGTGTTTGAAGCATAATCATATGATCAAGTAGTACTCCTGGCCACATGATAAACTAGGTGGTGTAAACTATTCAAAAATTATTCATATTTTTTTCTGCCATGTCCAAGCTTCACCAACAGTTTAACCCACGAAGCATAATCCAGCGATTCAATTCATAGATGAGTTAGAGATGATTTTAGATAAATTTAATAAAATATTATTTTTTAATAATATTATTATTTTAAGATTTAAAAAAATTAAATTATTTATTATATTTTATGTAAAAATTTAAAAAAATTATAATTATGAAATAAATCCCAATCAAACCGGGCAATTAAGCACAAAAAGAGTTTGCAGCTGCTGCTGGGATCTTGATTCCAAAAACACAAGTTCTCTCTACAGAAAAACCTAACACACCTGTTCATATTAATAAAATATTCAATTACAGGACTGAATTGCAACTAGCACAACTACTAATGTAGAGACAAGACACAAATCTAAGTACTCTCCCCGGTCCAGCAAGAAAAAGAAAACGACCAGCTGAACATGGCGGAGATTTATATTGAAATATTTAGAACACCTAAAAAGATTAAAAATCTTAAAGAGTAGCCCTGCAACTGCTTAAAACTCCATTGCAGCAGCCACCCGAGACAAAACTATCTAACCCACTACCATGGACAAAAGAGACTAATTAACCAAGAAAAAAAAGTACAATTAGAGCACCCATATTATACAAATGGAGATGGAAATCAAGAAAGAATAGATTCCCAGTCAATCTCGTACGAAGGGTACGTTTGCAACTTGAAATTCTCCGAAGCAACATCCCACTGTGGCTCATCGGAGTCGGGAAACGTAAGATCCGACAAAGGGGAAGACCCTGCTGACACGTCGCTCTCGGTCATCACCGGCGACGAGGATGTTTCCACCTTATGACAGTTCTCCGAACTCTTCGACTCCGCCTCGCCAACAACAGTCGACATGGCTTGCTTCGATTTCCTGCTCGAACGGACCGGCTTCTCTGCTTTGCCTTGTTTCTGCGAATTGGCCAAGCTTTCGCAAATGGCATGGAGCTTCGCGTCCACTGAGGAATGCAGAGGCTGGTAATCGCTGTGGTGGCGGAGATTGGGGAAATTGAGCCTGGCGAAGTCTCCGCGGAGCTTGTAGGCAGCCCTATCGTAGGACAAGGCAGCTTCTTCGGCGGTGTCAAAGGTGCCGAGCCAGAGCCGCGTACGGTTCTTCGGAAGGCGGATCTCGGCGACCCATTTTCCCCAATGTCGCTGCCTGACTCCTCTGTAAAGCTTGGTGGGCTTTGAAGGAGACCCAACATGCTTCATTGGGATGGGTTTAGGACACAAAAAGCTAAGGGTACTGCCACCATCTTGCTGATGTGCTGATGGTGATTGATGGTAAAAGTGCTGGTTTTGGGGCTCGATCTGTGCTTGGATGTGGTGGATCTGAGATCGTGTCAGCTGGTTCAGGCCAAGTGACCCCAGTTGCTCAAAACCAACTGGGTTTTGGCTCGAGAATCCGTCGGAAAACACCAGCGTGGTCGTCGAGGTTGAGCAACCATCAGGGTAGAAACCCGGCTGGGTTTGAATGGAGGGAGAGAAAGAAAGGTGGTGATTATCGAAATTAGAAGGAGAAGAGGTTGAAGATGGATACGGGGTTGTTGAGGGGGAGCTGACTGAGGAAGCACTTTTCATAAAAGGTTCAAGTGCTTCCATTAGCTCATCCCCATAGCCATCCCCATAGCCATAGGTGGCTGACTCAAGTTGTCTGCTACTATAAAAATCCATCGTAGCTGTCATATATGCCTTAAAAACACTCCACTTAAAAATACAGATTTTTCAAACCAAACGAGAAGAAGTAAGAACCTGGTTCTTAATAAAACTAAAGAACAGGTTTCGGTTGTAAAGACAAGCAAAAAACAAGATAATTAGGAAAAAAAAATTATCTTCAGATAAAGATCAAAGAGGTTTAAAATAGACAACCTCTTCTAATCCAAAAGCCTAAAAAACCAACCTTGAGGGATAAAAAATAAGCCGATCCTAAGAAAAACGAAAAGAAAACGACTAAAATCTACTAGAAATAAAAGGAAGAAAAGGTTTTTCTTTTCAAAAAACAAAAAAACCTGGATCTCGATTCTGAAAACACCTGGCTTCCGGAAAATCCGTCTAAGTTTGCTTCTTGTACATTTTAAAACAAACCCAAAAATCAGAACTTGAAAGACAGATGATTAACAGAAAGGGATTCAGAGAAGCGGGGAGTTACAGTGAGGGAGGGGGGAAAGGGGATTCAGAGAAGAATATGAACAATCAGAGTACGGCAGACGCTCTCACTCGCTTTTTTCCTAGAACTTTTTGTGAATATCTATGTGTAAGAGGCTCACTTCGTTTTGTCCCCTGAACTCCCTTCTCCTACCCCTTTATATAGGAGCCCCGGGGCCTTGATTCTCTCTCTTAACCACACATCTAATCTTTAATTATCTCACTCTAATCTCACTTTACTTTCTTTTTGTTTCTTTAATTGTAACGGCCTCTTTCCAGGAGCTAGCTTTGTATTTATGACGTGAGCATCCTCGCTCACCTATGACCAATAAATGTCCGACACATACAGTAAAAACTGACACCTGTCCTTAGGTAACTGCCAGATGTCCGTAAATGAACTGTTTCCAGTCTGTCCTGAGCTTGTTTGACTACATTTTGTGGGTGTGTTCACACGCCCATCTGGTTTGATTCCTGAAGGTAAGTATGATATAAAATCTTATCCGCACAATAAGGTGGTGCGTAGAAAGTTGATGGACGGCTTGTGATCGATGAATGGGTTGTCCACTCTCTCTTTTTTTTCTTTCTCTCTTTTTTTTCTTTTTAAAAAAAAACCTATTTAGATAATAAGATGAATTGAAATAATTTATAAATAATAATAAGATTAATAATTAAAATTAGATAAAATAAGATGAATCTATATGGATTGAGAATGGTCCTCAGAGGTCATGTTTGTTATTCAATTTGATAAATCATGTATTTTTTTATTGCATTAATGAAATTTGAATCGTTCAAACAAAAAATATAAATAAATTTTTATCAGTTTTGATTGGCATCATCTACCCATCCATATAAACTTAAATCATTTGACGAATGAATACAATTTATTAAATTACCATAATCACATCAATATTTTCTTTTTTTTATATATATAAAAAAAAAACACAAAAATAAAATAACAATGTGGCATGTAGAATTAATCCGTTTCTGTCAAAAGTTTTCTAGCTTATGAGCCAACTTGAAGTGACAAAGACAGCTCCATAATGAAGTCTCCAAACCTCCATAATGAAGTCTCCAAACGTGGGGGGGAAAAAAGCTAATCAAGGCGCGCACTTCATTTTTCAATATCTTTTGTTATGCTATTATTTTCTCTAGCTTATTCTTAGCATTATTGTTTCTCTTTTCAATATTAAGAATATGTTATCAGTTGACTTTTAATTTAACTAGTATGTTTTTTCTTTGTTGTAATAAAAAGGGAGGGTGAGGTCGTAAGTTTAATAGAAGAGTTCCTACTTTGCAGAATAAAAAGAGAGGTAAAAGTCGTGAATCTAATAGCTACGGATAATGCAGAATAATACAAACTATTGGAGATAAAAAAGAATGTATATATATGCCTTTAAATAATATAATGATATTCATATAAATAGTAATGAACAATGCCAAAAGTTTTTTATTTTATTTTTTTATCCTTAATCATGTGAATTCATATAGAGTAACACTATAGCCACCACTGTGTTGGGAGTTTCCACTAGTGTATTCTATGTGTTTTTTTTATTAATCTTTTTTTACATACATTTATTTTTTGAACACTTGAAATTTTTTAAAAAAAATTACAATATCATTAAAAAATACTTCTTTAATCACGAAGTAAAAAAAAAAATCCCAATAGGAAGATTAGTAGTGTTCATTGATATAACACATTTTAAAAATTAAAAATAGCCAAATTAGAATAAATATCATAATTCTTCAAACAAAGTTGAAATTGATAACTACAATCAAGGTGCATGATATCAGCCACGATATATAATAACCTCTCCACGATCTAAATAATACATCATTCAAAAGAAAGAACAATACTTAATTCACAAGTCAATTGGTTGTTTAATAATTGAACAAAGTCATATAGTCTTGTGATCGATCACCAAATACTAACTACATATAATTAGGTAGGGTCATAAGTAATGGCAATATGGCATGGACCAAACATAGGAAAGAAAAAAAAAACATCCTACACTAGGGAAATCGCAGCCGTAGGATGGAGAAGAGGTCCACATAGAACCAATACATGACGTCATCCTCATAGATCTAACGTCGGAGATGGTCCCTATCTGCGAGGAGCCACGTAAGACATAGCTGGCAAATAACCCTAGGGAAGGTTAGGATGACAGTTGAAGAAATCTCGAGAGAAATAACCATGATTAGATTAAGTCAACCCTAGTTGGGTTACGGCGGGGTTTACGGCGTAAGGTAGGTCGCACCGTAGCAGAGACAGAGCCGAGTGAAGTGGTGGACACGTGGGAGTGGGGGGACTGGGGATCTACTATTGCGGCGCCTGATGCTCCCCACTCCATAGCCATTGATCTCTTCACCTTAGACTCTACGGATGCCCCTTCGAAAGTTTCAAAGTCAATGTCCGTGCCCACAAGCTAAATGCCATTCAATAAATCTTTTGTCTGCACTTTGACTACGGACTCCACACTGACACGTGTCATTCTTATGACTACCGACTCCGCACTATCACAAACTTGAGTCTTTTAGTATTATTGTTAGAAAAATAATATTATCATTTTTAAATTATAATTTATTATTTTAATTTTCTATTTAAATATACATATTATAAGTATCATTATATATAATTTAAATAGAAAGATAAAAATAAAAATCATATATATTTTTTAAATTAATAACAAATTATATGTCAGTATATGATATAAAAGATGATAAGTATAATTTTTTTATTATTTTAATAAATATATTTTTATTATTTTTACTTTCTATTTAAAAGATTCTTAATTTATTTATTTTGTCAAATCTCACTAGAACTTATTTTTAATATTATTATTATAAAAATATCATTATGATTTCAAATATTCAAATGAAAGAATGTTTTATTAGTTTGAGAAATGTTATAAGTTGGATTTTTTTAAAAATAAATATGAGCAATGAACAATCTAAAACCTACTTTTAAAAAAATATATTTTTTGATGGTAGACTTTGTTTTAAAAAAATACAAAATTTGCACAAAGTATATAACATTAGATGATAAAAAAATGTCAAAAAAAAAACTAGAATCGGTATTGACCAAAAAACAGAGGTGGCTGGCCGCAATGTTTGATGGGACCCATCCTTATCAGAAAATGAAAAAAACATATTTTTTTTAAGTTTTCACGCGGTTTCAGACACTCTCTCCTCTCCTCACGCGGCCGTTTTTCTTTCATTCCGGCTAACGATGGAATTCCGCCACGTGTCCTTATAGTGACCCGTTACGACAGCGATGGCCACCATCCACTACTTTGCTTGACTTGTGGCGCATAATCCCCGTTATGGTTTCTGATTTTTGTATCCGACTCTAATGTCTAAAACCACAAATATTACTCTTCTTTAAAAAAAAAACTGTTTTATTCATTATCAAAGCATTTACATCATAAAATTAGGATAAAAAATTTGTGAATCAAGAAAAGAATCCCACCAAATTATCAAATCCACTAAATTCCATGCAAATCTTCCCAAATTATGGGCTACTTCTTTAGCCATATGCCCTCTGTGTTGAACAGTACACTTAAGAAGCATCTGCGTCATGTTCTTGATCACATAAGCCATATTTCTCCATGGGGACATCAAGGTGTAATCTCTAGTCAATTCCTGCACTACAATAAGTGAGTCACTCTCTACTTGCAACTTAGCTATACCCAAGGGAATGCACATCTGTAAACCTTGCAGAATAGCAATAAGTTCAATTTTCATGTTATCCTGCACTTCATGTTCTGGTTTGCTAGCAGAGAAAATAAACTTCCCATGTTCATCTCTTAAAACCATCCTCACACCTGATTTAAATAGCTCCCATCTATATTCAATTTCAGAACCCCTACAAGTGGTGGTAGCCAACAACAACGAACTTTCATCTATTTTTTCTATTCTTTTACAGTAGTTTTATGCTCCTAATGTAATGATAATGCATGATCAACAATCTGCTCAGGTGAAAGAACATTATCTTCATAAAGTTTATGGTTTCTTCCATATCACATACCCCAAGCCATCATAAACAACTTCTCCATCTCCCCAATATTTCCTCTATTCAGCATAGTCAATGCAATTTGAACAAAATTCATCTTGACATCAGTTTCTTAAAAGAAACTAAGATGGTTATATCAGCAATCCTTGATAAAGGGACAATAAACAAGTGCATGGCTCATATCCTCCTCCTTATTACATCATTGACACTTTGCCTCATCGAGTGCCTTCTTGTTCATTAAATTTTGAAGTGTTGGGAGTCCATTTTTACAAACCCTCCAAGCAAACACTTTCACTCTATTTGGTACATTTATATTCCATATTTTCTTCCACATCTTCCTCTGCTCTTCAGCATTTGAACCCTCACCAGTTTGCCTAACATGGCCAAGGGATTGAAAAAAACAATATCCACTCTTCACACTAAGAGCCCCACTCTTGCTCCAATACAAGACTATCTGGTCTACTCTAAGAAATTAGCATCATATTGAGCACCTCAGCTGCCTCTCTAGGTGGTAAGATTCTTCTAAACTTTCTCAATATCCCTCCATTTTGTATTTTCATCAATTAGAGTTGCCACTGTTGAATTCATCTGTATTGTAGTTACATTAGCTGGAGCTGGCATGATTAGTCTATGATTTGGCAGTTAAAAATTTGTCCAAATATTGATTGATTTCTTATCCCCCACTCTCTATCTACACCCTTGCAACAGACTGTTCTTACCCCCCATATGTCTCTCCAAGCATAAGAAGGTGCTACACCTAATGTAGAATCACTTAAGCTTGTATTTGGAAAATATCTAGCCTTAAAAATTTTGTGTAGCAGTGTAGTGTCATTTTTTAAAATCCTCCATCCCTGCTTTGCTAAGAGAGCCAAGTTGAAAATCTGTAAGTTTTTAAATCACATCCCTCCATTTGATTTAAATTCAAACATATTTTTTCAAAGCATCCACCTTATCTTATTTTCTTCCTTCTTTTGACTCTACCAAAATTTAGCCATCATGCTTTCTAACTCAGAACATAATAAAGCAGGAGGTTTAAAGTAGCTCATTGTGTAAGTTGGGATAGAAAGTGTCACTGCCTTAATAAGAATTTCCTTACCCCCTAGGAGATAACAGCTTCTCCTTCCAACATTAGAGTTAATTCCATACTTTTTTCTTCAGTTCAAAAAATGCTTGGTATTTCCCTTTACCAATCATAAGTGGAAGTCTCAAGTACTTGTCATACTATTGGTAGTGATTGACTCCCAAAAATTGCATTATCTCCGCTTGTTGACTAGTAGGAACGTTCTTGCTAAACACCATGAAGGTCTTATCTTGATTTACTTTCAATTCAGGGGCTTTTTCATAATCTCCAGTTGATAAAGAATATTCAAGTTGGTCTACAAATTGGCCCTGCAAAATAGCACACTATCATCAACAAATACTAAGTGGTTTAGCTTTGGTGCTCCCTTACAAACATGAATCCCATCAATCTAGTTGTGCCTCTCAGCTTGATTAAGGAGTGAGATCAAACCTTCAATGCATAAGAGAAAGAGGTATAGGGAGACAGGATCCCCTTATCTTAGCCCTCGAGTTGGATATAAAGGTCCATTAGACTTACCATTCACCAATATTGAAAAGGGCACTGCCTTTACACACTACATCACCAACCTTGACCATTTCTCTCAAAACCCCATCTTAATCGTTATTGTCTCAAGAAAGCCCAACTCTATTTTGTCATATGCCTCACTCACGTTTAACTTCAATGACATAAAGCCTTTCTTCCCATCTCTTTTTCTCCTCAGGAAATGGACCAACTCATAGGCAACCAGAACATTATCAGTTATCATTTTTCTAGGCACAAAAACACTTTGTGAAGGGAAAATCAAGCCTGGTAAGATGTATTTGAGTTTGTTTGCAAGTATCTTGGAAACCAACTTGTAAATAACATTACAAAGGCTTATTGGCCTATAATCAGAAACAAATTCAAGCTTCTTCTTGTTGGGAATCAAAGTATTAAGAGCTTATAAAATTGCATCTAAAACATATTTTCCTACTATAGACCAATCTTTTTGTTAGCATAAAGGGGCCCTATCAGGCCCTGGGGCCTTTGTAGGATTCATCTCTTTCAGAGCGACTTCAACCTCTTCTGTTGTAAACACCTGGTCAAGTTTTTCTTGCATATCTGTAGTAAGTCTTCTAGCAAGCCATTCTAAGAACTCCATATTACTAGTTTCACTAGAAGCCTTGAAGAGAGTTTTGAAATAATCAAGAATTACAACATCCCCCTTTCCTCCACTTGCCACCTCCCTTCTGAATCTCTAACACCTTTAATCAAGTTCTTTTTTTTTTCTTTGTGTTGCTTTGTTGTGAAAGAACTTGGTATTTTTGTTTCCTTTTGCCAACCATAGTGCCTTTGATCTTTACCTTCACATAATTTATCCTCTTTCTAACCACTTATGCACCTTTGCTCTCGCTTCTCGAGGATCCTTCCTATTGTGACACAATGTTTCTGAATTATGGAGTAATTGGAGCTGTAATTTAGCCTTATTTAAATTCTTCTGCACATGATCAAAACTACTCTTATTCCACACTTTCAGCTTCTCTCCACATCTCTGAATTTTTCTCATCACAGTGCTCATCTCTTTGGTACCCTGTAACACCCTTCCAAGCCTCTTTAATAACTTTTTTACAATTTGTTGCATCTACCCACATTGTCTCAAATCTAAACAGCCTTCTCCCTTTCTTCTGGTTCATATCATCTTGTATCTTCAATATAGGGGTGGGCAGTGGGGCCCGCACCCCGTTGCACCGCCCCATCCGCCCCGCCCCGGCCCATGCGGGGTGGGGGCTCCAAGCTGCCTAGGCGGGTGGCCCCGCCTGCACCCCTGAAGAGGAACGGGGGCGGGGGGCGCTGGGCCCCGCTCCGGGTTTCCCCCGCCCTTTACATATATATATATAGATATATATATTTATATATTTATATATATGTATTTTTTTAAAAAAAGGACAAAACGGGACCGTTTCACTAATATGTTAAGTTAACACCCGTTACCCCCCTCTTCTTCTCAACTCTCGTTTCTTCTCGAAGCCTCCCTCGTCTTTCTCTCAGTCTCTCCATCTCTCAGTCTCTCAGACACACTCTCAGACCTCAGTCTCTCTCTCGATATCTTCTCTCTCTCTCTCTCTCTCGCACGAGTCACGATCGTCGACTGTAAGAGCATCACATGTTTAAACTTTGCTATGCCGAACTCCAAAGGTAAGACTCCTAATCCGATACTATTTTTTTTTTTTTGAGTTTTGGATTGGAGATTGGAGGATGGATGGGTTGAATCAGAGATGGAGGATGGGAATAATTGTGAATTTGTGTGCTGTGAATTCTGGTTTGTGCATGTATTTGTCACTGTGTTTCACTGTTTTACCGTTGTTTCATGTTTCTACTTTGTAGGGTTCCAGATTTGGAACCCTCAATTAGTTTAGGGTCCAAATCCGAAACCCTAAATGAAATTTAGAGGTTTCAAACTTCATTTAGGGATTCAGATTTAGACCCTAAATTAATTGAGGGTTCTAAATCTGAAACCCTAATTTTGCTTAGGGGTTTCAATTGAAACCCTTAATCAATTTATTTAGGGTTTCGGTAAATTGATTTAGGGGTTCAATCCGAAACCCTAAGTTAGCTTAGGGGTTTCAATTGGAACCCCTTCAATTGAAATTTAGGGGTTTCAATTGAAACCCCATCAATTGAAATTTAGGGGTTTCAATTGAAACTCCTTCAATTTTGTTTAAGGGGTTTCAAACCTTTTCAATTAATTTAGGGGTGTCAATTGAAACCCCTTCAATTTTGTTTAGGGGTTTCAATTGAAACCCCTTCAATTAATTTAGGGGTTCAAAAACTCCTAAATTAATTGAAGGGGTTCAATCCGAAACCCCAATTTTGTTTTGGGGCTTCAATTGAACCCCCTTCAATTTTTTTGTAAATTGTTTGATGTATTATTACATTTTTTTTTTATGTGTTGTGTTCACTTTGCAATTAAAAGTTTGAAACCTTATTTAATTTTATAATTTTTATTGTGTTGGAAATCAGGGATGTCTTCTCAAAAGGATTACAGTGATAGCTGTCCTACCCCTACCAGTATCCCTACCCCTGCCCCAGAATTGGCCCCTACTGAGTCTACTCCAAACCCCATGCCCCAACCGACGCAGAGTAAGAAACCTGTGTCCATAGTTTGGTCTCATTTTACCAAACTAGAGGGTGGTGACCCCAATAACCTCCAAGCTAAATGTAACTACTGTGGAAAAATATATGGATGTCACTATAGGAAATATGGTGCATCCCAGTTAAAGGTCCATTTAGAGGAACAATGCAAGAAGAGTCCAATATTAAGATCCTTATTGGAGAAGAATCAATCTAAACTAGATGTTGGACTTAAAAAAATGGTGAATGGGAGTAGTGAGGGTCCAACGTTGAAGGGGTTTACGAAATATAATCCCGATGAGTGTAGAAGGAAGGTAGCTCGTATGGTGATCATAGATGAACTACCTTTTCAGTTTGTGGAGGGGAGAGGGTTTAAGGAACTTGTTGGAGAATTGGAACCTAGATTTTCGCTTCCTTCTCGTCACACTATGGCAAATGATATTAAAAAGATATACCGAAAATATAAAGATGTTTTAAGGGGCCAATTGGCGGGTTTGGTAGTTTGCCTCACTACTGATACTTGGACTTCTGTCCAAAATTTTAATTACATGTCTTTAACTGTCCATTTTATTGATTCTGATTGGATTTTTCACAAAAAAATTATTAAATTTTGTCAAATAGTTGATCACAAGGGTGAGACTATTGGGAAGGCCTTGGAGGCCGCAATAAAGGAGTTGGGGTTGACACGGGTTTTGACAGTTTTCGTTGATAATGCCTCATCTAATGATGTCGCATTGGGATATCTGAAAACTTATCTTAGAGAGGCAAATAAAACATTCTTGGGTGGTGAATATGTGCATGTTAGATGTGCTGCACATATCTTGAATATAATTGTAGCTGAGGGGTTGAAAGATGTTGATAACGGTTGCATGAGTTAGAATGGCTGTTACATTTGTGAGGTCTTCTCCTTCTAGATTGGAGAAGTTCAAGATTGCTGCGAAGGCTGTGGGCATAACATCGAAGAAGGGTCTTTGTACTGATATTCCTACCAGATGGAACTCAACCTATTTGATGTTAGAAGCCGCCTAAAAATATAAGGCAGCCTTTCAGTTATTAGGAGATGAAGAAATTCAATATGTCAAATACTTTGATGAGCACGGGGGCTTAGGAAAGCCTAATGATGATGATTGGGAGATAGTTTATACTTTTATTGATTTTCTCGGTCTTTTTCATGATGTCACATTGAAGTTATCTGGTTCATTGTACCCTACATCCCATGAGTTTTGTCAACAAATATGTAAGGTAAAAGAAAAATTAGACGACATGTGTAGGGGTTTCAACATAAGGATGAGGGGGATGACATTGACCATGAGAGTCAAATATGAAAAGTATTGGAGAGATTTGACTAGATTGAATATTTTGTTATATGTGGTTGTTATTTTTGATCCCCGCCTGAAAATTTTAGGCATGTTATATGGTTTGGGACTTGCGCATGATCAGGCATGGACTGATCTTATTGGTGATATGGCCCGAGATACCCTGGCTAAATTGTATGATGAGTTTAATGTAATGAAAGGTTGTATTACATCTACTACACCTACACCTACACCTACCCCTCCTTCAGACACCGGGTCAGCAAAAAAGCGTGGATTAGCGTGGACTAAGACCCTTGCACATAATCCCACACTAGTCCATCAATCTACGGAGGTGGTTTCGGAGTTGGATAACTATTTGTCAGGGGATCTTATTCAAGATGATGACAACTTCGATATATTGGTATGGTAGAAGGCTGCAACAAAAAAATATCTCATCCTTTTTAAGATAGCCCGTTGTATCTTGGCCATCCCTATTAGCACCGTTGCCTCAGAGTCAGCTTTCAGTACCGAATGACGCATATTGGATCTTTTCCGTAATTCATTGTCTCCTTCAACTGTGGAGGCATTGATATGCACACAAAATTGGAGGATGAGGAAGGATATTTATGTTCCGGATGTTTTGGATTTTAAGGAGACTGACGAGGATGAGGGTGGTGATCAGTCTGGATCTGGACCACCTGGTAATTATTAATTTTATTTTAATATATTTTAAATTATTTATATTCATTTCAATTTTATCGGTATTAATTTTAGTATTTATTGTTGTAGTAACAGTTGAGACTGCTCAGAGTCAGACGATATCTAACTCCGCTATAGCATGAATATGTGCTCATTGCTCAAGCCTCAAATCTGAATTATCAAATATTCAAATTATGTATTGATGTATTAAATTGATTTGTAATGCTGATACAATGTCCCTTGGACACTTATGTTTGTAATTTTGTAATTGTTTAACCTTTCAATTTTGTAAATTTGTAATAACTTAGTTATTATTATTAGTTTATTAGGTATTAGACTAGTAGTATGTAATAGTAAATTCGTATTATCAATCATGTATATATTATTTTTATTCATGTAATTTTTTTTTAATATCTTATTCAGTTTTTATTTTTTAACAACTTAATTTTTTTTGGGCCATTTTAATTTTGGGCCCATTTCAACGGTTTCTGGGCAAAAAATGGTCCAAAAATCGTTTCTGGGCCAAGACCCAGCAGGGGGGCGGGCAGATTGACCCCCCCCACCCGCACCCCGTTATTTGGGACGGGGTACCCCGCCTCCGCATGCCGAGGGTGGGGGGCAGGGAGGGGGCTACCCCGCCCCTACTTCAATATAATAGGCACATGATCAGAATGAGCAACTACTCCATGAAATACACCTGCCATAGGATAGAGAGAATGCCATTTCAAAATTGTGAAAAATCTGTCCAATCTCTCACTAATACATTGATCTGGCTCCCTCTTATTACCAAGTGAATGGATTACTACTAAATCCCAAATCATTCAGTTCACACTCCTCCACAACATCTCTAAAATCCTGCATTTGTCTATCTGATTTTGCCCTCCCTCCACATTTTTCATTATTACTCTGAATTTCATTAAAGCCCCCCATTAGTAACCAACCTTGATCACTTGGCAGTTTAAGAGATCTAAAAAGAGCCCATGATTCATGTCGCCTATTGGCATTAGGCTGACCATACAGACCAATAAGAAACCAAGGTTCCACTTCTCCATCTTTCTCTTTAACTTGAGCATGTATATGAGACTTAGAAAAATTCTGTATATCAATCTAAATGTTCTTCTTCCAGAAAAGAGCAATGCCACCACTTCTTCCCTCTCTACTCATTGCCAAACAATTTTCAAAACCCATTCTAAACTTCAACTTCTCCATAACTTTAGCATGAAGTCTTGTTTCTTGCAAGGACATGACTTCTGAACTTTTTTTTTTACTAAGTCACAAAGGAAATGAATTCCCTGTGGATTCCCAAACGCACAAGAATTCCAGCTTAAGAAAATCATTGATTCTGGCAGGGCTGTAAACAACCACTACCGATCCCAAAAGTTTATTACCCTCCCTCTCAATCTCCTCAACATTATCACCACTAATAGCCACTTGATACTCTAAGAGAGTTCTACCCTTTTTAGTACCAGATTGTTTCAAGGTGAAATAACTATCTTCCTTCATAGCACGTTTCTTACTTGAACTTTCTAGTTGGGAAATAGAACTATTACTTGGTGCTCTAGCTCATTTTTTCCATGTACTGCGTGTCTGTCTCCCTTGCTTGAGTTTGGAAAGTTGATGGGCCTATGTTTCATGGACTTGATTGCCTATAGAAAATCCAAAACTTTGTTGGCCCTCAGTACCCCGTTCACTTTCCATGTGAGCGATAGTTTCCTTCTGTATGCCATGGTCTATATTAGGAAAATCAGGATCAATAAAATCCTCCCTTATAGCCATTACTGATTGATTCTTTCCTTGTATGCAGATTCCTTCTCTAGAGACCTCCATTGTCGTCTTTCCTTTATGATGCATATCATCCGCCATTGTGAATTGAAGTCAGACATACGTTACTCACCAGAGTCTCAATGACCTAAACACCACCCGTCGCCTCCGCATTCTAGTCTATCTCCGACTGTCCACCCTTAGCCATCATATTGAAACTCCCTTTTTGGCAGTCGCAATTTCTTCTACCTCTTGATTCTGCATAGAGCCAAGTTCCAAATTGCTTTTGAGCTTCATTAGATTAAGACGATTTTTGACAATTCACACCATCATGTATGATTCTGCCACACAGAAAAAAGAACCTCGATAGCTTTTTGTATTGCAATGGAACCCATGTCTTCATGCCATGCAAAGTAATCGTCCTTCCTCTCGTGAGTGGCTTCTTCAAATCCAGTAGAACTTTGACCCTTAGAAAGCCGCCCCACCCCACATCAATTTCCACATCTTCCACAGTCCCTAACATGCTTCCCAACTTTTCTCCACATCACTGACTCATCCCTATCAGTGGAAAATTATAGAATTTCATCTATAGAGCCGTTGTGTCAAACTTCATGTCATTTAGGGGAGTAAAACCATCAAAATGATTTATCACAA
The DNA here is from genome assembly GCA_029856935.1 of Cyclocarya paliurus. Classification (NCBI taxonomy): domain Eukaryota; kingdom Viridiplantae; phylum Streptophyta; class Magnoliopsida; order Fagales; family Juglandaceae; genus Cyclocarya; species Cyclocarya paliurus. The sequence continues at coordinate 25,501,120 of CM056957.1, read as the reverse complement.
ACATATGTCCATCAAAAGGTCAAGGTCTACCACTCTCCACTCTATGTTTATTTGCATGGTTTGCAAATGTAATGATAAACACATTTTTTTCTTACTTCCTTGAAGTTGGCTTGCTTGCTTAAACACCAAACATTTACCATCATTGCCTTCACTGTACGACTTAACGTTCAGACCAAATATTGCTTAGCAAACTCCTATTCCCTTTCCATTGAACCTCGGGAATTGCCGCACCCTTAATCTCGATGGTGACATCTTCATCCTCACTCAATCTAAGGTCCCCCCTCCCCCGGGCCCCCGCGGTTTCTGTAAATTCTCCATAAGAAACACCACCACTATTCTCTTGAGAGAGACTTAGAGAGGAGACTATAATATCTACCCTCAAGTATTAGTCATAATCATGGTTTTATAAAAAATATTCTAAGTGACTTTTTCTTAAAGAATTGACATATCAATCTACTAAAAATACACAAAATCAACAAATATAACAGTGCATTAAAAGAATAAGATGGAGGGTAAAATCAATTAAAATAATATAAGAGATATAAATGAATTTTATAGTATTTATTGTTACTTGTGTGAATATATTAAACAATATTAAATTTGCAAAATATTATAAGATTGATTTTATATAATCGAAACATATTTTAGTGAAGCGGTACGTAGCTATGTAATAAAACATTTTATTATTCTTAATTATATTGATTGATACAACATATTTTAATCTCAATTATTTAAATAAAAAGATATTTAAAGCATATTATATAACGATGTGATTAAGAATGCTAAACTCAAAGCGTAGAATAACACTTACTTGAACTAAAAAGAGTGAGGTAGAAAAGAATTTCACCATTGAGTTAAAAACATGGATGAAAATACGCTTTCACCAAGAAATTCAGCAACATGCAAAAAAGAACAAGATCACTTTAACAAAGGGTAAAGACTAAAGGGTAAGTTAGGGTCTCAAGGTCAACTTCATTAGGTCCCACTCATATAGAAAAAGAAAAAGAAGAAAAGACCATTAATTGTACAAAGGAAGATAAAAGATCAAGACCCATAAAGTTATATCCACCAATTTTGATAAATATTAGTTATTACTGATCCCTTCCGTTTCATCACAATATTCTTTGAAATTTTTTGACAATTTCATGTATTTATTGCTAAGCCAAAAAAAAAAAAAACTCATAATTAACAGAACCTTCTGAATAATTTTTAATAGATAAGAAATCTCCGACCAATATTAAATATGCATGCTAGCATTAATGCTACATGATGCATGTAAACCGTATGAAATATTACATAATATTTCTTGTTATCACACCTCACGTCGATTGTTCATGAATTCATAAGATTCGAGCTAGGGCTAGCTTTCGAGCTCGAGTGTCAAGTACTACTTCAAGGGCACAGATCAGCCTGAAAATTTCAGACGGGAAAGTTTGGCCAAAATTTCTTGACCATATTCCAAACATGCATGCTAGCTGATTGTAGAAGTTAGAGAAATATTCTAATTATAAAAGAATTATATAAAAATAATTTTATAAATTGATGTGATTTGATATGATTTGTCAGATTATAAATTTATTTTTATTATAAAATAAATCTAATAAATCAGATAAAATAATATTAATTTATAAAATTATTTTTTTATAATTTATTTGTAAATATAACAGTAGTACTCTAGAAGTAATACATGAGGCTGCAATTTGGCCGGCCGCCACCTGAACCCACAAGAAAGCAGATTATTTCACCAAGAACGATTGATTTGTCCGAAACCTAACGGGTCAAAGTTATCAATATAATTTTCTTTCGAATGTCATATTCAATCACATATTTCGATATTTGTCGATCGGGACCATGACGTCATTGATGATCAATATATTCATGAATTCTTTACGTAATTAAAATATATCGCGATCTCTTATACCTAATCGCAGCGACGTAATTATAGGGACATGCTCTAATTACAACCTGCAAACATGAATAAATATCGGCCCATCTCTTGTTAATTCCCAATTTCATTAACCCTGAAATTAGCTGAAAAGTTGGGAAGATATATTATATATATATTTAATATGCATGCATGATATGATGGTGGTTCATGATGAATAGTGATTTTTTATTAGATATAAAATAAATAATAAAATTTAAATTTTTTAGATAAATGATGATTTCATGACATGGTATTCGAATAAATATTCTGAATTTGAATCTTAACTCTATATTATATCACATTTAATTAAATATTTCACTTATTAGATTCACTTAGGAAGAGGAGTTTGATCCACACATAAGAAGGAATGTTAAGATATACAATAAATAATAAAATTTGTATCCTTATATCAGTCTAAATTTTTAGAATAAATATTCATTTTTAAATTTAAGTTTTCAAAAATAGGGTGAAGAAATCTGGGACGACAAGCAAAAGAAACATTAATATATAATGTTTTGTCATTTTCAGAGTTCCTGCTCCTGCATGTCAATTATTGTGGAAGATTTTTGGAGTGATTTGGGGTGATCACTTGGTTAACCTTTTGACGACATTTTCACATGATTCCTGGCCGATAGCATATTTTCCCACTCTTAAGACGTTTCTTTTTGCTGTTCTTGCCGGGGAGGAGGGGGGTAATTCAAATTTCTAATTGCGATGGTTACCAACTATACTCTATAATCTTTGAAAAAATATTATTATAATGCCCTAAGTGGGAATGTTGGGTAAATGTGAGCATCCGATAAAGTTTCTGATTATCTTTAATTTCATTTTTTTTTGTTTTAATTCTTTTTACATTTTATAATATATTTATCCTTTTTTCTTGTGTCTACCTCAAACTTCATCTAAATTTTGATCGCTCGATCATATAATATTACTACCTACTCGATGTATAAAAAATATATTATTATTATTATTATTATGTATCCGGTGATCGTGTCCTCCAAGAAAATATTATCAATGTGTTCAAAAGTACTATTTCCAAGGATGTTCTATACCAGCTAAAATATTGTTGAATATTTTTTGATGAGCTATTTTATTCTCAAGCAGATGTGTATATCACATCATCTATATGACCACTTAAATGGTAAGATTTAATTTGTAGGATTCGAATTATATCATGTAAGAGCATTGGTAGTGGTTTATGCATCTTCATATGCAAAATCGTATATTTTGAAAATTGATTTTACATATAAAGAAAAACTCACACATTGGATTATGAATCTTTGGATTAAATAATAATAAAATATTTATTATTTTATTAATATATTTTTTTTTCCTAAATCACGAAAAGCTGCTTATTTCCATACAAATTCAACTGCCAACCAAAATAAATTCTATACAAATTCAACCTTCTTGCCAAACTAAATTCCATACATATTCCCAATTTATTACAATGTAATTCTATACAAATTCAATTGCCAATCAAAATAAATTCCATACAGATTCAAATAAATCTTGTGTATCATGTGCTTGAATTCCATGTATCATCAACTTAATACAAATTTCATGTATTAAAATTAACTTAATAGAAATTCCACAAAATTGATTTCAATATAAATTCATACACAAAGTTGATTTTAATTCACAAGCTACAAAAGTGATACAAATCAGTAAGTTTTTCCACAAGCTCCACAACAGTTTCTATGTCGTTGATAGCAACTAGCAATACAACAATACCCAAAATATGTCACCACACAATCAAAACAATTACAAAATCACTATCATACAAACATACAACTATGTACGAGATATGACCTTATTCATTTGTTCCTCAATGATTCCTATTTGAAAATTATGGAAATACTCTTGCTACACGGAATTCATAGAATCAATATCCAATTTCATAATTGTCATATCAGTTTTTTTCTTCTTAAGAGCTACTAATTCAGATCTATCTTCTTTAGCCTTAATTTTCAAATTAAGTTTTCTCTTCTTAACAAGTTGTAACTCAGATCTTTCATTCCCATACTTCAATTGTGATTTTCTTCTCTCCATCATACAAGTCCTCCTATCAACTTTCATTTCACTTAAGGCCTTATTAATTACATTATTTTGTCTTTCGTTACATTTTCTTTATTTTTCTCTTGCTTTTTCAACATTCTTGCCCAGAGGTTTGCCACAATCCACAGGCACATTTTCTATATCTTCCCCTAAATGTATTAAGTTTGGAGTAATACTTGAACGAGACACATTGTCTTTTTTCCTTACGAGGTCCATGTGTGCTTGCCATTTTGGTTGATGCTTCAAAAGATTCTAATAATGATTCATGTTAAATTTTTTTTTTTGGGTCTCTAGATACAAGATTTTTGCCTTATCAATCTACAAAATAATAGAACAATTAGTTGGGCTATGTCATTGCAAATATTGAATAATTAGAACAATAAAATATCTAATTAAACATTATACTTTGTCTAGTTCGGTCACACTGCTTGTATGCATTATTTCAACTTGGGCTATGCTACCACAAAATTTACTGACGCATTTTTGAATGATTGACCACCGATTGGTCAAAGAGGGGATAGAGCGTTCTTGACTATTAGTTTATTTATAGGTGAAGTAGTACTCATAAATTCTACTCCATAGCTGTGTAAAGGATTGGTCAGTCCCTCGTATGGAGTTTATACTAATGCTAAATCAAGCTGAAACGAGGAGAGTATTTTCCTTATAGTAAATGACATTCCAAACTAGGATTTTTGTTTCCCTGTTTTTCATTAGGGTTATGTCGCTTGGAGTTCAACATTTGCACTGTCCCTAGGGGGGTTGTTAATACCACCCTCACCATTTTCTAACAGTGTGGTGAAGAAGGAATCCTCATAATGAACCAGTTCATCATTCAACAAAATATTGAATGATAAAATATTACTAAAACAACATAGAAAAAGTATGTATGCATGAAAAGTGCAAAACAAATGAGAAAAATATTCATGAAAGAGAATAAGATGAAAATATGCAAAATCAATGTACATTGTACTTGTTAAAGAAATTGCCATAATTTTTGCCCTAAAAAACATGATTGATAACAAATATATCCAACCTTAAGCATAATTCAGAACAATGTGCATTTTATATGTGTGTTTATTCATTAATGCACAAATCTAATTAACAATTCACTAGATCATCATCAACTACACCATAAGAACAAAACAACTAGCATGTCAATACTCTCAAAACGATGGAGAGATGCATTTCTTTCGAGAAGTAAAGGACGGATGCATGGTATGGGAAAAACATTAAAGAAACACTTCTCACACCTCTTTGTTCCAAAGTCCAAAGAAGTATGATTTTAGCATTAGCTGATGAAGTTTACAAAATGCAAAGATCATCTGAGTCTTACCATAACTTCCAAATCCCCACTATTAAGGGGAGCTTTTCAAGGTGAAATAATTTAAATCCAAATATCATATATTAAAGGTAAGATATTATAGTTTGTAAGAAGTTGAACAAGTTTATAATCTGAGGGTTAAGACGTTACTTGTCTCTTTGTATTACAAAATGGAATCTTTATGGTAGCTAGGTAGAGTAGACATTGACAAGGGATCTACATCCAAAAACAAATGTTCAGTAGCACTTTTCTTTCATCTTATTTGGGAATTTTATCAGCTTCATATGTGGTGGATGCTACCTGGAAGAGGGGAATAAACCATTATTCTAAGACTTGCTTTCACATGTGCACCTAACCTCTTGCAGCAAGGGGAGATTAATAGGTTAAGCTACTAACTTTAGATAGGTGATATATAGAGTGGAGATTGCATTCAAATCCAGGATTACTTGGTGTAATAATACGAAAAATTGTGATTATCTTAAAAACTAAAATGATAAGAAATGGTGAAGTACTCATTCAACAATTAGTGTACATAACTATTCTTCATCTAGGTTTTAGTAACATATGGATCTTGGTATGTCATTAGCTTCATACAAGGCTGAAGCCACAAGATTCCATGACACATAGTAATAACTTCTTTTGAGTACATGATCAATGTTGTCTTCATGTGAGCAATCAAATAGTATGAGAAATTTATAAAATTTCTACAATGATAACAGAACAGTCCAATCGTTAATCCCCTACTAAAATTCCGTATACTATTTGTTGCCAAAAACCCTTTAATTTAGACAGTCCAATCTTTAATTTAAACACTAAACAATCACAATGCATAAACCTAACCAAATAAGTAAAACCTAACGAAAAGAGGGAAAATCGAGTACCGGGCTACGAGAAGAGGTCGTCGTTGATGAGCATTGTCAAAGAGAGAGCAAGGAGAGAAGGCGAGAGATGCCTTCGTCAAAGAAAGAGCAAGGAGAGAAAGAGAGATGCCTTCGGAGTCAAAGAAAGAGAGAGAGCAAGGAGAGAAAACATAAAAGTATTCGAGATCTTCGTTGGGGAGTGAGAGAAAAAACAATAAAAATAGGAAAATTCTACTCCTAAGCGATCTACGCACCCATATGTGTACCCATCCAACGTGGCAAGTCAGAAAGTCAGCCTTTAACTGTTTAATGAAACGGTGTGGATTTGCAGATCAAAGGTAAGGTAGCGGCAAAATCGTTCTTGCAAAATTTCAAACTTTTGAATCCACTTACTAAAACGGTGTGTTTAGCATGTTAGTGAAAAGAAAACCCTATCCCTTCTCTTTTCCCTTGTATGTAGCTTCATTAATTTTCCATTAAATTTCTCTTCTCTTTCGTCCATTCCCACACCCTTCACCTTCACCTTCATCCATTCCTCACCCTTCTCCCAAATCTCGTTCAGAAAAATCCAAACTCAAATGGTTTCATCCATTCCTTGGGAATTTTTGTTGTCGCGGAGAAGGATTTTCGTTGTTGCCGATGTCAATCGCTTGAAGGATACGATGGAGAAACTCTTCAAGGAATTCATTGCCGATCTATTTCACATCATCTTTATGCCTTTTGTATATTCTGTAATAGGGTAAATATATTTGGGGCTTTTTTTAAATTGGGTCTTGCATGGTTCTCATATGGACCTAAAATGGTTTACTCAAATTCTTTTGAATGCATGTTTAAGAAAAAGGAAAATAAAAGGTTCTGGTTAGATGTGTTTGATAATATAGGTGGCTTCAAATGTGGTTTCAACTCTTATTTTCCCAATGAATCAGAGAACTTAGATTGTTGTTGGGTTAATCATAGAACATGTTGAATCTCTTGTGTTTTGTGCCAGAGCTTCGACCACTGTAAAATTTAACACCTATTCAAATTTAAGCATTATGCATTGTTTAAAATTTTAAATTTTCTTGCCACTTGATGTGAAGCTTTTTCATGTTCAGGTTCGCTTGTCTTTTGGCCAATGAGACAAGTTTGTGTAGTAATTGTTTTATCAGTATAATGTTGCATAAGAATTTCATTTGAGCAGAGAACATAAGGAATATATGAAAAAAGAGCTGATGGCAGAGGAAAAACTAACTTTGCCTCTTTTTCATTTATGTATATTTATGTATTTTTCATTAACCTAAACTTTGAGATCGCAACTCTTTAGGCACGTCGTTTGAAATAGTCGGAGATCAGGGATTTGGGAGAAGGAAGATCAAATGGTTTTGACATTGCTATGTTTTTTTTCCCCTAAGCAACATTGCCCTTTTAGAAATTTAACAGAGGAAGGTGAAAGTCACAGTTATTATGCATTATCTATTTAGTCTTTGATTTTTTGTTTAAAAAGATCACTAAAAAATCGTGAAGTAAACTTGAGTACTGAAGCAGTCTTACGTACTTTTTTCATGCAATTATTTGTGCATGATGATATAAATATGATCTATATGAGCTCCTCTTATTTTAATTTCTTGTTGATATATGAAGTATTGAAATTCGTACTCTTTGAACGAACGAACTTCATTGATGGTAACTTTGATTGCCGAATAGAAGACACGAAGAGGTGTCCATTTCATGTTGCAACAACTAGCTTATCCATGTAAATACCCACTAATCAAGGCAACTTGATATATGGTTGATGTAATTGGACAAAAGCTCCAGGAATGTCTGCACTAGATCCATGTGAATGTAGTCACCATAGTGACCTTAGTATGTTGTAACTGTGTATGTAGCTGGAAACTCTGTGTATTGTAAAAGTTTACGTACTAGTGATGTAATTGTGAACCATTAAATGTGGATTTAATCCATTTATTGATAGAAGGCTATGGGAAAATTATTATTCCACCATTTATTGTAGCTAGTGAAGCTGGAATGAAAAAATTATTTACTTGAGGTTGACAAATGGTGGATTGCATGCTGTTGGAATTATTTAGCATTTTCAGACAAGTTATGACGTGCATGCCGTTCAAATTGATTATAAGCTTTGAATCCATCTACTAAGCAAATTGTTTTTTTTATATGAACTGTCAAATTAAGAAATATTTGCTGAAACAATAAGACCAAATATTCTACATAGATATCCTGCCCCTAAGTGAGTGCCCGACCATCATTAATCCTACCTTGCAGTTCAACTGTTATCCTCCCCACCCTATGTGGAGCATAGACCAGGGAATTCTGATGCATTGATGAAAATAACACAATGACAGTCGCATGTGTACACGATAAAATTTAAAAATCCTGTAAAATAAATGCTAATTTCAAGTGCAATCTAGTCATACGAATTAGTCCATCTGCCAATATTAAGTTAAATGTTGTACGCACTTCCACCAAAAATTTATATTGCAACTAGTAGTTTTAGTCATCAACTATATTTTCACTAAGTATATTGACTTCAAACAAGCTATCCAGTTGGATTTCATCTACCTCAAGTTGTATCTGTGAACATAATATAACAGTTAAAAACTCATCCACATGTAACTAAATAATTCACTTTAGAGAGAGTAGTCAAGTTAAAAAAACACTTTCTTGAGTCTCACTCACTGCAAAACCAAACTGGATTCCACTAAATTCCAACACCTCTGTAGTATTTTGTGGCTGCTAATAATAGATAAAAAATAGATTAATTTAAAGAATGAAATCAATAAACCAAGGGCTGCTAACAATAGATAGATAAAAAAAAACTAGATTAATTTAAAGCAAATCAAACACTCTCTTAACACCATGCGGTTATAACTGTTTGATAAGAGGTATGATACCTAAATAGGAACACTCTCTTGAGTCCCAACAACTATTTGTCTAAATAAATTTCTACACGTGTCTACAATCTCGATATCTCTTCCATGCGGCTATAAATCATTAAAAACAAGTTACGTCTAACAAACAATTACACAAAATAGATAAAACTGAAATATTCAGAATGAAGCACTTAGTTGACCTGTTTACATTTTCCCTTCTAAGTAGCCTTCTTCATTGTGGGTTTGACTCTCTCAATCATTGATTTCTTCCTGAGAAATGGCAGTCTGCCTTTGCCTCTCACTACAAGGGGACTCAGTATTTTTTTTGAACTCGCCTCTGTAGTGATATTGACAATTGTAACTTCAACATTGGAACAAGTTTGATGGGGTGACTTGTTGGTGAGGTAGCCGATGTTCATTGCATGTAGCATATGTATCATATCCTCGGCATTCTCATCAGATGACGCTGCATTTGTGGCAACGTCGTAGCATACCTTGATGATACGTGAATATCTACTCACCTCTGACCTCGCATCAACTGAGTCATAAAAACTTCGTATAAGAGTGTATGTCCTTTTTATATCATTTCTCCATCGATCTAATATGTATTTTCTGGCACCTTTTTCACTTTGTTAACTCTCATAATAGCTAATACATGTCTACATTATATCTCCCTCATTTCGAATAGTGCGCATGAACACTTCACATCACATGCAACCTCATTGAAGTACACCTTTTGGGTCACCTCCTTGATGAAATCATCAACAGAGACTTCATCTTCTACAAGGTATATTGCAATTACACCATCTTTATGGTATAGAGTTGGAAGAACACCAAGTATCCCCATTACCTCTTTTTGAACTTCTCTAAATTTAACATTAGTGTATATGTTTTGAAATATCTTTTCAAGTAGAGAGACAGAGACGATGGGAATTGTGACTTTGAATGAGTGGAAGTCCGCCTCATTTTCATTTTCAATCTTTTTCTGCAATGCATTAACAAACTCTTTTAAGTTTGTCCTAGAATGTACGTAGCCATCAAAGAAAGCATTCGTGCCTTTGCTTGGTTGGGTTGTACTCATCTCAGCCCAGAAAATTTCTTTTAGGAATACTGGTACCCAATACGAACGCTTAACGTATAAACTCTGTAACCAAGCATTCTCTTGCAAGTTGTACGCCGTAATTAAAACTTCCCAACATTTTTCAAACTCCTTTATTATTTGAGAGTCATACACACACTTCAACAAATTACTTTTCAACCCAATTTTGTATGCATGATGTCAACCGAGTTTCTCAGGCATTTTTTTCAGTATGCGCTATAAGCAAAATATATGTCGTGTATTGGGAAAGACGAGTGTAATCGCATTCTTCATAACTCCATCATGATTTGTGATAATAGCTTTCGGAGCTTTATCACATATAGTTAAACCAAGTCTGAAACAACCATGTAAATGTTTCCGTATTCTAGCTAGAAATCAATCCTGCCCTCGAAAGGATTGACTGACCATAGTAGTTTACACCAACAAATGGTGCAAACGGCATCACATACCTATTTGTAAAATATGTGGTGTCGAATGTCACAACATCACCAAAATATTTGTAGGCTGCCCTACTTTGTGCATTTGTCTAGAAGACATTCTTCAACCTTCCATCATCATCGTGGTCGATTAGTGAAAATAATCCATCATTCTTGTATTGCATCTTAACAAAATACTCACGGATGGCTCTAGTGCCACCTTTCCCAAGTCGAAGGTGGCATGCTTTATCAATGTAATTACGACAGTCTTTTACATTGAATGGCAAGTTCTCAAACCCACCCGTTTCTTGCACAAGTGTTGCAAACTCTTGTTTATTCTGATGCTAGCCTAACCATTTGTATCTAACACTCTCTTAACAGACTCGCTCACTTGTCTATTATAGTGAATGAACCTCGACTTTTGTGGACTTAAGCCATGATTGTGGGAATTGTGAATAGTCAACAACTTCAACACTCCATCCATGAACGTAGTATTTATTTTTGCCTTACAATCAGTTTTTAATGTAGGATATGGCCTCACAACATTTTTTGTCCAGTTCCGTGCTTTCCTTCCACGAGAACAACCCAGAATAATATATCTAAGGCTCCCATCCTCAAACCAATGACTCATTTGTGTCATTATCTCAAAACCACATTGTTTCCCATATCTTTTATAATAAGAAACTAACTCATCTTGAGATTTAAATGACATCCCCACCTTTGGCTCCTCAATGATATCGGCCACTTCGGTATGCACTGTAATTTTTTGTTTAAGGCTCTTTGTCATCTTTGGATTCAGAGGGCATAGACAAAGTTTCAACCTCCCTTGAGTTAGGTGTGTGCGCTTGAATTTCTTCAACATGGTTGAAACTTGCAGAGTTTAAACCAATCAAAGAGGGGGCTGATGACTGAAATCCCGGCATAACATTTTCCTGCAGTTACAACAATAAAAACCAATATTTAAATTAATAGAAGTATTTTAAAAAATACACACCCTACTTAAAGAACGAACTCATCACCTGACAAGTCCATGAAGATGGGTTCCCATCAGGATGTGATAAGAAAGGTGATAACCAAACATGTGGCATTGGTGCATGTTCCCCATGCATATAGCTTGAGAAATCTGGAAAAAAGGACATTGGTATCACCTAACATATAGTTCAATAATGAACATTAAATAAAGATGTATTAATAAATATAAACATTAATAAAACTATGGTGTGAAATTAATATTCAAAATACCTGGGTTGTTGGATTGATAGATGCATTTGTGCTAGGAGGTGTTGACAAATATGTATAAAATGGTCTTGGTATCACCTAAGATGTCAACAACCATGTTATGATAATGAGCAAAAAAACTGAAAGAGGTGAGAAAAAACTGAAAGAGGTGAGAATACTCTACATACCTGAGTTGATGGATTTCTTGATGGATTTGTGGTAGGAGGCGTTATAGGAGATGCATGCTCTTTCCCTTTCTCCATCTATAGAATATTTACCAATATTTTAGAACAATAAAAATTATCTAAAAAAGTTGAAGTTACTTAAGCCTTTAACTAGAATTACTTGTTAACGAGAACTACTTGTCAAAACTTGCAAGTAGCAGAATTTATAGAGTTCAAGTAATTAATAGAAAAATAAATAAAAACCCAATTAAAGAATCTTGACATGAGAGAAGATCGTGGTAAGTTGAGGAATGAAAAGCAAAGTGATCATTTCTTTCTCTCTCTCTCAATAATGCAACAACCCCAATAATTGAAGGAGGAAAAACTTTATAATGATCAAATCGGTGTGATAAACATTTTTCCTTACGTATTAACATGATATAATTTAATTTATAAAATAAAATTTATTTTTTAAGTGATGTGTGATCATGTATAACATTAAGCATGATTGTAGAGTTTATTTTCTACAGAATAAAATATGAAAACTTGATAACAATTGAAAAAAAGGTAGAGAAGGCAAAAAAGTGTACGTTAGAAGGTAAAAAATCTGATAAATTATGGGTATTGATTGAAACAGAATATCAAACATGTTACTCGCAGGGCTGCATCAGGTAGAATCCAAAAACCCAAAAAAAAAAAAAGTCTTAGGCAAAAGATAATAGAATAAGGCAGACATATAACATACAAATTCAAAGCATAAAACATGTCTTGACAGCAACAAAGTGGTCCCCATGGCCATTTTGGTAGGAATGTTAGTTGGGTCAATGTTAGAAAAGTATATTCTTCTACTAATGATACTTTAGAGTTGCAGAACTACACTACGTGGACTTCATGCAATGGAGTGAAGAGGAAAGGGGCCCCACGAGACCCACAAGAAAATGTTTAAGGTATGCGGTCGAGAAGGAAACAACTTTAGATTTTTCCATTGTACGTTCTTTGGTCTTGCCGATCAACCCAAAACAAGATAGAAATTTAAGCTACGATTAATTTGTAAGGAGATGACTGAACTTGAATGAGATTTAGGAATTTCAAGACAATCACCAATCTAAGCAATCCCACCAGCAATCTACAGTAGATGGAGAAGATGGAGATAAAAATTTGCAGTAGATGAAGAAGATAAAGATGGAGATTTTGTGAACTTGCATGCAGGTAGATAGTTTCTCAGGGAAGAAGATGAATCGGTCTTTTTTCTCTTCTAGACGTGTTTTCTTCTTTCTTTCTTCTTTTTCTTTTTCTTATATATTTATATAAATATATATATATATAATTAACATCTGTCAATTTGATCCACATCAGCATTGGTACGCATATCGGTTCGCAATTTCACTTGTATGTAGCAGAACTGATAAAAATAATTTTTGTGGAGTGAACAATGTTTTTTCAAATTTGAAGAAATATTGTTCATAGAATTTGAAGAAATATTATTCATAACTATACAAAATTTTAAAGATACATAATCTAATGCAGACTAATTTGAAGAGATATTATGCAAATATGAAGATGCAAAAGCCACTATCAATGCTCTAAGCATGCATTTTACTATATTTACTTTATATACTGACTTGAAAATATAATTTTTATTCCTTAATTATTCTAGGTTGAATGAGTCTTTGATATTTGGATAGATACGCTTGGAATATGGATTATCACATATTGTTTGCTATGATTAATTTGTGATAATAATTGCGTGAAGATTGTAATATTGCACCCATTTGTATGAAGAGAAATACTTTAGTTACAAAGTGATCACACAAATTTAAATTCACAAGCTGATGTAGTTTGATATGGTGTATATATATATATATATATTAGATTGTAAAGTTACTTTTATATTTTTAATTGAATAAATCATATAAAACCACATAAATTAATAAATTTATTTTGATGCATTTCTTTTTGAGTCTATAGCCCTTCTCTTGTTTGAAATTTGAAAGAGACGTAAAAAAGATTACCAAAGTAAAGAGAATTGAAAAATCGACCTAGGCTGATAATTAAGATTTTCGTGGTCTCTATATATATTCAGCAAACTACCGACACACTCGACTTCTCTGGACTCCCTAACTCTGGGGCTTCCAAAATTGACTTTTGGTTTTCCTCCCCAAGTGACCAGTGCCCTATATGCACCACTGCCGACGCATCGTGACTATTCATCCATTTTTGTTTTTCTGTTTCTTTGTTGTTCCATTTCAATGTTTTTGTTGCTGTTTGTTTTTCTATTTTTCTGTTCTTTTGTTAACCCAAGTGAGGTGTTGAGCCTTTGGATCAGACGCAATCTGGAAAAGGGTTATTCGAGAGTGGTGGGCAATGTTACGATTGGTGATATCGTACGGCTAATGCTCGCGCGTAGGTGCTGCCTATGCAGTGGTGAGCTAGGTGCTCGTGCCGTCAGGGCTCGAGATGTCGATGCTTGCGATGGGCGTGACATCCTGGGTCGCACTGGTGCATCCAATTTTGTAGTTTAGTTGTTAGTTGTTAATGTGTTTTATTTGTAATTTTTTGTTATTTTAGTATTTAATAAAATAGAAATATGCTATTGGATTTAGTATCCATAGCAGTGTCCCATACTTTTCCTTCTTGAGAGGACAAAGGGGCCCTTCAAGTTTTGTTTACAAAGCACTTTCTCTGTTATGAAAGAGTTTGTTGAGAAGTTAAAACAATATCTCTACAAAAAAATTTATGTTTAGGGAAGCCTTAGAGCTGATGCGTAGTTTGGCTTATAGTCTGAATTTTTCTATGTATTGATAAGTCATAATTGTAACTTCGATTCATTAATAAAATAGTCTATTTCTATTAAAAAAAAGAAAAAAAGAAGCAAACTGCCGATACTTGGAAATTACTGCCGACACGTCCATGAGTTATTGGGTTCCTTAACAGTGTTGGCCCAAACTCTACTCATGTCACGGCCATTGTAATATATATATATATATATTTAATATATACACACACATTATGATGCATGCATGCATGCATGCAGTCTTTGACATGCAATATTCATGTACGTACGTTCAAAAGGGTAAGTTATTTCTGCAGGCTATATAGCTGATATGGCATAAATCCGCATAATACTAAATTTTCACTGCCTGCATGATTGAATTTTTGGAATCATGGACTCATGAACAAGGTATTGTGTAAAACATTGGGATCCTACTGCTTTCGTTTTGCCAACTTGGTAAGTATGCTAGCTAGCTAGCTAGCTAGGCAGCTAGACTGTCCCTTCTACAATGACCATGAGGACAACTAGATCTAATGTCGGAGCATCCATCCCTCCAATAATAGGTTAATTGCACTTGTCTTTCGATTCTTCTCCACGGATAAGTTTAGATAGCGAAAGGAATTGAAAATATTTGTGAATAATAATAAAATATTAAATAATCGTAAAAAGTAAATAAAAAATCTATAAAAAATAATAATAAAGTAAATAATAATAGTAAGAGTGTTTAAGAGTACTTGAGTTACTCTCGATACCTAGTTTGGTAGTCAAGAATACCTCAATTACTCTTAAACACTCTCATTACTATTCTTTACTTTATTATTATTTTTTACATATTTTTTTCTACTACTCATTACTTTTCACATGCTTTTTACTATTATTCAATATTCTATTATTAATTTTTCTTAACTTTTTTATAATTATTCACAAATATATTCAATCACTTTTACTATCCAAACCTAGCTAATAGGAAGAGTCCTCAACCTTTGGCAAGGTATTACCCTTTGAAATTTCCTTTTAATTTCCAGTTGCACTGGATAATATATTGTATATCTTTTCGAATCATGAAGATCAATTATTATGTTTTTGAATTTATTCACGTGCATGTGTTTAATTATATATTAATACATACATACATACATATAAATATATATAGACACACAATGAAGGAAATCATGACTGTTAGCTGTTTTTGGTTTTTTTTTTTTTTTTTTCCAGTTCTAAGCAAATGATATATTGATAATGGCAAAAGAGAGAGGTGCGTAGGGTTCAATAAAATGATGTTAGCATTTTATACAACTCAACTTTCGAATTGAATAAAATTTATTTGTTAGTTTTTTCTTTTGAAAGCTTTTCATTTTTTATATAGAAATATTGACTTTTCTAGCTAATTGGTGTTGAGCAATTGCATTATCTGTTGCTTTCAAAACATTAGTACATGCATTCTCTTATTTTCTAAAATTCATGACTCGGGAGTATTAATTAACAGACGGATCAAGATCACATAATTTAAAATTTTCAAATAAAAGAGCATTAATACATGATGAGTAATGATACACGCAACTACGTGTGTAGTAAAATAATCAGGATATTTTGATAAAATAGTGTTAATTTCATAAATTATTTTACCAAATTTCCCTCGTTTAAAACATGATTATATAAATGGTTATAAAAAGAACTGTGTTATCATTTTCTTTAAATGATACATAAAATTTAATTTAGAGGATTTATTGCCGGCTGTCTAGATTTTTTAATTAAGAGCTAATTATAGATATTGTCTGGACTTGGGTAATCTGTTTTCAAAACATAAATACATGCAATTCAGTAGTAATAAATATAATATATTTATATATATATATATATAAATATATATTTATATATATTGTGCCGTGACCCGAGAGTTTCAAAACACGAATCCATGCATATGCTTCTGAATGTTCCTCAGGTCAAGTTTTCTATATTTCAGACAGCTTTGTCGCAGAGCATCCAACATTTACAATAAAAGGCAATAGGACAACTTTGTTGCTCGGTCTAAACCTTGCTGATCAGCCTCACTGATCTACTTTCTCACTGACCTTTGCCGCTATTACTTTCGGTCCCTCTTCTGCATGATTCGTTTCTTCATCTCAACAAACCAACCAACACGTACAGAATGGAGTTCCTTCAAAGCCTTATGATCCCCTTCATAACCCCTTTCTTCCTTCGTCTACTCCTCGTTCATGTTGGCGAGTCAATTCAGCCTCCGTTTTCCTGTGACTCGTCCAACTCATCAATGAAGTCCTACACTTTCTGCAACACCTCACTATCCATCACAGAAAGAGTCGGGGACTTGGTCTCCCGCCTCACATTGGACGAGAAAATATCTCAGCTCGGTAACTCAGGGGATCCGATCCCCCAGCTCGGCATCCCCGCCTACCAGTGGTGGTCCTAGGCTTCATATGTGGTGGATGCTACCTGGAAGAGGGGAATAAACCACTATCCTCTCCAACGGCGGACTCGGCATCATTCTCGATGGCACAATGCCGGCCGCCACAAGCTTCCCTCAAGTCATTCTTACTGCCGCTTCCTTTGATGCCAATCTCTGGTATCGCATCGGCCAGGTGAGTCTGAGTTCTCATGCAGTTATATACAATTAATTATTCACAATATTTCTTGATCATTATCTGTGGATATTTGGAATATAGGGCGATTGGGACAGAAGCCAGAGCAGTGTACAATGCTGGGCAAGCAAAGGGCATGCCGTTTTGGGCTCCAAACATAAATATATTCAGGGACCCAAGATGGGGGAGAGGCCAAGAAAGACCTGGAGAGGATCCGTTAGTTACAGGAAAATATGCAGTGGCATATGTGAGAGGCATGCAGGGAGAATCCTACGAACGTGGGCAGCTCGAGGGCGGGCATCATTTTCAAGCTTCGGCTTGCTGCAAGCATTTTACAGCTTACGATTTGGACAATTGGAATGACCTAAACCGGTTTGTTTTTTATGCTCATGTAAGCGTCCAACTTCAAAGTCCCTTTGCTAATATTTAATTTAATTGGCAGGAATTAATATTGTTTTTATTTGCTTTCTTTTATGCATGGTTCCTTTTTGTCTATTAATTGGGACCTAATAAATATAAGAGTATTGCTAACGTACAAGTAATGAATATAAGAGTATTGCTAAATACGATAATATGGTGCCTTTCAATTTATAGAGACTTCTGATCTATAAGAAGATCAAGATCATTTTGGAGGAAGATCAACACAATGCTTAGGACTTGGTTTCGCGTCTGCTTGGAGCGGAAAAATAAAACAAACAAAACTTGTGATCTTGCGAATTAATTAAGGCTTCGTTTGTTTTCGGAAAACATCTCATCTCATCTCGTCTCAATTTTATCATTACACTTTTTTCAATTCCAATACAAAATAAAATAAACAATTCAACTTTTTCAAATTCATCTTATCTTCTCTCATCTAATCATTACAACTTTTTTAAATTTTAATACAAAATAAAATAAACAATTCATCTCATCTCAAAAATTTTCATCTCATCTCATCTCATCTCTGAAAACAAACGAGATCTAGCTAATAATTTGGTCAATTTTGCGATCGAGTAATGAAGGCAAATAAGTCCACCAACAAGAAAATTAATTAATTTGTGACTGTCGTCTTCAAAATATATTTTATTGAAAGGAATTTAAATATTCCCACAAAGCACTCCCCGACTCCCCTTTTTCTTACGGTTCAAGCCACTTTAAAGAGTGGATCCTAGCTACAAAAATCTTGTATATGCTACCAGTTCTAGAATTTAATTTGTAAAAGAAGAAGTAATTTTACAAAATAAATTCTGTGATTTCAACATCTTAGAGAATATGTGCTTTATTTCTTGGAAATATAAATTTTCTTTTCATTTCCTTTCAGGTGACACAGCAAGACTTAGCAGACACATATCAGCCTCCATTTGAGAGTTGCATACAAGAAGGTCGAGCCAGTGGCATAATGTGTGCTTACAACCGAGTCAATGGTGTCCCAAACTGTGCAGATTATAATCTTTTAACCAAAACTGCTAGAGGACAATGGGGTTTCAATGGGTAAAAATAAAAAATAAAATTATGCATAAATCATTACAACTTTCTTGTAATTAGAAGGACATGCTTTCTTTTTGCGGACTTATAAAAATTGCTTCTTCTTCTTCTTTTTATCTGTTGGAAATGATCAGATATATTGCCTCAGATTGTGGTGCCGTCTCTATCATCTATGAAGAACAAGGATATGCTAAAACACCGGAAGATGCAGTTTCAGATGTCCTCAAAGCTGGTACGGTGGGAGCCCCTTTTATAATATTGTTCTTCCTGTTTAGTTTCCTTGGATTCTAGAGTCAATAATCATCAAGCTTTGGCCCTCACTCGTACTCCATCTTAGATGGACTTTATAGTTTGAGTGATGATAGGCACAATTTTTATACAATTTGCATATAATTAAATATTTTTTATTTCTATTTTAGATGGACTTTTTTTTTTTTTGTTGCTGCAATTATTTTAGATGGACTTTATTGTTCTTCCTGTGTAATAGTTATATAAAAGTTGTCTCCTTATAACTTTCTATAACTTATACTTTAGATGTATGGACCGTTGTTGCTCTCACCAGAAATGGACTAAAGTTGATTAATTGTCTATGGACATTTTTTCTTCCTTAGTCTATTCTACTTTAGAGAGTTGAGTTTTAAGATGATTTTAGTTCCATTCTAAAATTTGATAGGAATTATATTGCACTTAAATACCATTTGACCAGCCGAGAAGAACAACAAATTATAAAGAAAGTGTCAGGTCTACGTAAATATCTTATAAAAGTAAGTTGACGTGATTTAACGTGATACGATAACTTAAAAAATTTTGATATTTTTATTTTAAAATAGATTTGAAATAGCAGGTTAACCCATGTTAATTTGTAAGTATATATATATATATATAAAGTATTTCTCAAAAAACAAATTCCATAGACTTCTGGATTGACGCATGACTTTGTGAAGTAGTCAGTTTTGAACGTTTGCTTATCTGTACTGTGAACATTTTCAGGTATGGATGTGGATTGTGGATCCTACTTGCAGAAATACACTCAGAAAGCTGTAGAGCAGAAAAAATTAGGTGTATCTGAAATAGACACAGCTCTTCACAACCTTTTCTCTGTCAGAATGAAGCTAGGATTGTTTGATGGCAATCCAGTTCATGCAGCAGTCTTTTGGCAACATCGGTCCAGACAAAGTTTGTAGCATAGAGCACCAGGATCTAGCCCTTGAAGCAGCTCGAAATGGCATTGTCCTGTTAAAGAACTCTGACGGACTGCTCCCATTGTCACTAACAACAACCTTGTCCCTTGCTGTAATAGGCCCTAATGCCAATTCTTCCAAAACACTTCTGGGAAACTATGCAGGCCCTCCATGCAAATCGGTTACCCCACTGGAAGGATTGCAGAGATATGTCAAAAACGTAATCCACCACCCGGGTTGCAATGCAGTGAACTGTTCTTCAGCTGCAATAGAAGAAGCAGTAAAAATAGCTAAGGGGGTGAGTTATGTGGTTTTGATTATGGGACTGGACCAAACTGAAGAGGCGGAGTCCCATGATCGTTTGCACTTGGTGCTTCCTGGAAAACAACAGGAACTTATCACCAGTGTTGCAAGAGTATCACCAGTGTTGCAAGAGCAGCCGATGTTATATTTATTATAGATTGTGATATTAAATATGTGAATGTATTGAATATGGGTTATTATTTATTTACGTGAATCACTGTCTCAGGACTTGGACAGACACAATGCTTGGGCTGGCCAAGCCTACACGCGAGCCAAAGAGTCACAACACTTTGGTACTTGCACATGGGCCGAATAGGCACTTTGAAAGGGTGCAATACTTTAAAAATCTATTTAAATGAAAAGGCACTTAAGAGGATCCGAACTAGTGCCCTCTCATTCCAAGGGAGGCACCTGTTGACCACTAGGCTAGACACATACCTTTTGGTCTTTAAGTAAAACATCGTGACCTTTAAACTAGTAACTACCAGTTGAAAAGTCACAAGTTAAGAGTTGTGATCTTTTACATGGTATCACTTCATTCTCTATAAATAGGAGATGAGACCCACGAATTTAACATTCAATTCTTTCATATTTTCAGTCACTTATACAATTTTGTAGAGAAACTCTGAAGAAAAGATTTCAGAATTGTTATCTGCAGTTGGTGACTTTGTTGTATCCTAGAGGTGAATTGCTTGTAACCCAGTAACAAACTCTTTCAAGTGGGGGCAATTATCACCTTAAAGATAGAGTCGCACTTATTTTTTTTAGATTAATGTATCCGCGCAATTTTTCTTCAACAGCCAAGAAACCTGTTGTTTTGGTTCTTTCTGGAGGTCCAGTTGATATCTCTTCAGCCAAGCATGACAAAATAATCGGAAGCATCTTGTGGGCTGGTTATCCAGGCGAATCTGCAGGAACTGCTCTTGCAGAAATTATCTTCGGTGACCACAACCCAGGTGGGCAATTTCCACGTAGCTCATAAAGAAATTTTGCAAGTTAAAGAGAAAAATGAGAAGAAAAGAACTGTTTATTTCGTTTAAGCACAGGTTTGATAATACTATGCTTCATTTTTGTACGCAGGAGGAAGATTGCCAGTGACTTGGTATCCTGAAGAGTTCGTAAAAATACCAATGACAGACATGAGGATGAGGTCGGAACCATATCGAATTTGAAAATCTAATGTGAAAGAGTATTTTTTATTCTAGAGCATTTATTGCCACTTATCTAAAATTTTAACAGCTAATAATATTGTCCAGACTTTTGACTAATCTTTTTCAAAAATAAATACATGCAATTCTGTATTTTGAGAATTGCTATATGTCTCTCCAATCATATCGCTCATTTTATCTTATTGACGTGGCACTATATAATGATGCTACGTGGTTTTTAAAAAAAATATATTTAAAACAAAATGACATCTGAAAATACAAAAAGAAAAATATTAAAATTCTAAATTTTCTTTATCCCTTGTGTTGGAGTTGAAAAAAATTAGTAATTAATTTATAACTGTGAAGAAAAATCTCACCTAATATTGAAGACCACCCAACACATTGTATATTTGTGTTTTTAATTTTTTTAATAAATCAGTAAATAGTAGCATATCTCCTTTATTTTATGTGCCGTGGCCCGAGGGTTTCAAAAGTCACTAATCCATCAAAAAAAAAAAAAAAAGTCACTAATCCATGCTTTTGAATGTTTCTCAGGTCAAGATTAATTTGTATATTTCAGTTCCAGTTGCCATGGGACAGCTTTGTCGTAGAGCATAAAACATGTACAATAAAAGGCAATAGGACAAGTTGTCGCTCAACCTAAACCTCAATGATCAACCTCGCTCACTCTACTTTCTCACTGACCTTTGCAGCTATTTGTGCCTCTTCTGTATTCATTTCTTTATCTCAGCAAACCAACCTACACATAATGGGGTCTCTTCAAAGCCTGATCTCCTTCATAACCCCTCTCTTCCTTCTTCTACTGCTCGTTCATTGTGGCGAATCAACTCAGCCTCCGTTTTCCTGTGACTCGTCCAACCCATCAACGAAGTCATATACTTTCTGCAAAACCTCACTACCCATCACAGAAAGAGTCCGGGACCTTGTCTCCCGCCTCACATTGGATGAGAAAATCTCTCAGCTCGTTAACTCGGCGCCTCCGATCCCCCGGCTCGGCATCCCCGGCTACGAGTGGTGGTCAGAGGCTTTACACGGCGTCGCCAACGCCGGACTCGGCATCACTTTCAATGGCACAATCCCGGCCGCCACAAGCTTCCCTCAAGTCATTCTTACTGCTGCTTCCTTCGATGCCCATCTCTGGTATCGCATCGGCCAGGTGAGTCTGAGTTCTCGCGCACTTATACAATTAATTATGGACACTGTGTTTTGATCATTATCTGTGGATATTTGGAATCTAAGGCGATTGGGACAGAAGCCAGAGCAGTGTACAATGCTGGGCAAGCAAAGGGCATGACGTTTTGGGCTCCAAACATAAATATATTCAGGGACCCAAGATGGGGGAGAGGGCAAGAAACACCTGGAGAGGATCCGTTAGTTACAGGAAAATATGCAGTGGCATATGTGAGAGGCGTTCAGGGAGATTCCTACGAGGGTGGGAAGCTCGAGGACGAGCATCATCTTCAAGCTTCGGCTTGCTGCAAGCATTTTACAGCTTACGATTTGGACGACTGGAAGGGCGTGAACCGATTTGTTTTCGATGCTCGTGTAAGTCTCCAACTTCAAAGTCCCTTTGCTCATATTTAATTTAATTTGCAGGAACCAGTGTTTTTGTTTGCTTTCTTTTATGATTTTTTGTCTTTTGCCTCTTGGGAACATAATAAATATAATTCAAAGATTCCTCCTTGTTTCGAGTACTGCGTTTTCATAGATATAAGGCTAATAAGTCAAGCTAGTGGACTGGAGTCTGGACCATTTTTTCCTTTTTTCTTTTTTTGGATTCTGGTGTGTTTTGGATTCATATATATATATATATATATATATTTTTTTTGGGGCCTTCAATTTAAGAAATATATAGAAACGAATTTCAGATTAAATGTGTCTTTCAATTTATAGAGACTTCTGATCTATAAGAAGATCATTTTGGAGTAAGAACACGATGCTTAGGACTTACTCTTGATCTTATTAAACAAAACTTCTGATGTTGCTAAAGCTTTGGTCAATTTTGCTGAGTATTGAAAGCAGATAAGTCCACCAACAAGAAAATTAATCTATCTGTAACTGTCGTCTTCAAATATATTTATTGAAAGGAATTTAATTCCCACCACCACTCCCCCTTTTCTTACTGTTCAAGAAACTTTAAAGAGTGGATCTGCTGAAAGTTATTTTATTTACAAGCCAAAGTTAGAATATAATTTTACAGATTAAATTCTATCATGTCATCATCGTCTTTTATACCTTTCAGGTCACGCAGCAAGACTTAGCAGACACATATCAACCTCCATTTCAGAGTTGCATACAAGAAGGTCGAGCCAGTGGGATAATGTGTGCTTACAACCGTGTCAATGGGGTCCCAAGCTGTGCAGATTATAATCTTCTATCCAAAACTGCTAGAGGACAATGGGGTTTCCAGGGGTAAAGTAAAAAAAAAAAACATCTATATGCATAAACCATTACAGCTTTCTTGTGAGAGACATACTTGCTTTTTGCAGACTAAAAAATGCTTTTTCTTTTTCTTTTCTGTTGGAAATGGTCAGATATATCACCTCAGATTGTGATGCGGTCTCTATCATCTATGAAAAACAAGGATATGCTAAAACACCAGAAGATGCAGTTGTAGATGTCCTCAAAGCCGGTATGGTGGGAACCCCATTATTGTTCTTCCTGTTTAGTTTCCTTTTAAAAATATTAACATATTTGAAAGTATAATTTATGCTATTCCCTGCACATATTATTCGTCTCTTTATTCTCAACTTATTTGTCGGTTAGTTTCTTCTATACATTGGGGAGGATCGAATCTAAGACCTTGGTTTCAACGACTTGGATGTTATTCCTTTAACTCTAAGTACAATGAGACGGGAATTAAAAGTTGAATAAAATATTATTTTTTAATATTATTATTATTTTATAATTTAAAAAATTAAATTATTTATTATATTTTATATAAAAAATTTAAAAAAAATTATCATAAGAAGAGATATTTCCCTATCCAAATGGAATTAGTGTCTGTACCTCTCGGTCTTTTGCCTTGAATTTGGACCATATTAATTGGCCCCACTTACACGGGGTAATTGCCTTTGATTCTAGTGTCAATAATCATCAAGTGGCCGTCACTGTTAGTCCATCTTAAACTTCTAGCAGCAGCCCCTTTAGATGGACTTTATAATTTGAGTGATGATAGGAACAATTTTTATACAATTTTTCTAGGTGATATTATCATATAATAAA
The DNA here is from genome assembly GCA_029856935.1 of Cyclocarya paliurus. Lineage (NCBI taxonomy): Eukaryota > Viridiplantae > Streptophyta > Magnoliopsida > Fagales > Juglandaceae > Cyclocarya > Cyclocarya paliurus. The sequence goes on along the minus strand of CM056957.1, from coordinate 25,476,475 downwards.
AAGCTTCATTTTATTATTCTATTATTATATAGTAGTACCACGTAATAGACTGTAATAGTGAAGATTGGTACTATTATATAGTGAATATTTACAAATGAAAAATATTTTATATTTGAGTGATGTTTGATAAGAAAATATATATAAAGATAATCTGAGAATACATTGTTACACAAACAAGTTCTGGGTCTATAAGTTTATTTCAGATGGATTTAGTTTCGTTCTAAAATTTGATAGGAATTGTATTGCACTCAAATACCATTTGACCAGCCAAGAAAAGCAATAAATCAAAAAATTATTAGATTTGACGTGACTTAACGTGATATATTGTAACTTCTTTATTATAAAATACATCTAAAATATTATATTAAGTTGAGTCAATTTGTAAGTAAATATCTATATGTAACAAGTATTTCTCAAAAAAAAAAAAAGACAGACACTTTGTGAAGTAATCAATTTTGAACGGTTGCCTATCTGTACTTTGAACATTATTTTCAGGCATGGATGTGAATTGTGGATCCTACTTGCAGAACCACACTCAGAAAGCTGTAGAGCAGAAAAAATTACGTGTATCTGAAATAGACAGAGCGCTTCACAACCTTTTCTCTGTCAGAATGAGGCTAGGATTGTTTGATGGCAATCCAGTTCAGCAGCCTTTTGGCAACATCGGTCCAGACAAAGTTTGTACCAAAGAGCACCAGGATCTAGCCCTTGAAGCCGCTCGAAATGGCATCGTCCTGTTAAAGAACTCTGACAGACTGCTCCCACTGTCACAAACAACAACCTTGTCCCTTGCTGTAATAGGCCCCAATGCCAATTCTTCTAAAACACTTCTGGGAAACTATGCAGGCCTTCCATGCAAATCTGTTACCCCGCTGGAAGGATTGCAGAGATACGTCAAAAACGTAATCCACCACCCGGGTTGCAATGCAGTGAACTGTTCTTCGGCTGCAATTGAAGAAGCAGTCCAAATAGCCAAGGGGGTGAATTATGTGGTTTTGATTATGGGACTGGACCAAACTCAAGAGAGGGAGTCCCATGATCGTTTGCATTTAGTGCTTCCTGGAAAACAACAGGAACTTATCACCAGAGTTGCAAGAGCAGCCAAGAAACCTGTTGTTCTGGTTCTTCTTTCTGGAGGTCCAGTTGATATATCTTCAGCCAAGCATGACAAAAAAATCGGAAGCATCCTGTGGGCTGGTTATCCAGGCGAGTCTGGAGGAACTGCTCTTGCAGAAATTATCTTTGGTGACCATAACCCAGGTGAGCAATTTACACTTGGCTCATAAATAAATTTTGCAACTAAAATATTGAGAGAGAGAGAGAGAGAGAGAGAGAACAGGAACTGTTTATTTCGTTTAAGCACAGGTTTGATAGTACTATACTTCATTTTTGCACACAGGAGGAAGATTGCCAGTGACGTGGTATCCTGAAGAGTTCGCAAAAATACCAATGACAGACATGAGGATGAGGTCGGAACCATCATCAGGCTATCCTGGGCGTACATACCGTTTCTACAAAGGTGAAAAGGTGTTTGAGTTCGGTTATGGCCTCAGCTACTCAAACTATGCTTACAACTTCTCGTCTGTTAGACAAAGCAAGTTTCATTTCCAGTTGGATCAACCATCAAAGGCTACACAGACACCAGAAGCCAAGTTGGTTTCAGAGCTGGGGGAGAAACTCTGTGAGAGGAAGAAGTTCTCGGTCACCATTGGCATAAAAAATAATGGAAAGATGGCCGGAAAGCATCCGGTATTGCTATTCACAAGAAAGGAAAAAGCTAGCAATGGGAGTCCAGTTAAACAGCTGGTTGGTTTCCAGAGTGTAAATCTAAATGCTGGGGAAAGTGCTGAAGTTGGATTTGTGTTAAGTCCCTGTGAACACCTTTCCAGAGCCAATGAAGTTGGCTTGATGGTGATTGAGCCAGGACTACATTTCTTGGTTGTAGGTGATGAAGAGTACCCGGTTTCCATCTCCATTTGAAATTGAGGTACCCGCTTATGATCAATAACTGCTGTAACACTAAGTTGTAGCCATTTCAGTTCATTGCTTGAAACTGAACCTGAAAAACACAAACTGAATGAGATGCAGATACAAATTATGAGCAATTTCCTCAGATTTGATTCAGCATTGCCTTAAGTAAAAGGCAAAACTCCGTTTCATTTTGCATTTTGCAGGTGCTCTAAGTATATGCAATCAGCACGAAAAAGCACCGCTAAAATGATTTGCAATGATTTACATGATGAGAAAAGGTTTTGGTCATCATCTTGAAGCCCTCAAACTTTCTGAAATTGGCAGTTGAAATGGAGGGGCTATTCTTGCATTCCAGGTCATGGCTAGTAGAGTAACCTTAGTAAATACCACAATTGAAAGATTCCGAACATATCTAACCAAACCAATTACAATCCAATTGGACCAAGTTTTGCCATTAGAATAAGCCAACAAATTAACATTAACACTAGGGAATTCTGTGAGTTGGAAGTGTGATAGGAACTAATAATAATTACCAACTCCAAAGGTGGTGTTGGATGGACATTTGCCCCAGGCAAGTGGTAGGCATGGATACTGAATATAGGTTTGTCCTTCATTTTAAATAGAGTTGTAAAAGAATTATAGACTAGTTGTATGTTTATCATTTTCCTCCACAAAAAGATGGATATGAGAAAGAATGGGAGTTGGCAAATACTCGCCTTATGAATTAAGGGCATATGCCTAAAATTAAAACAGCATGTAGTTACCTTGGTTTAAGAGCCTGAAAAATGTATTCGGTTACCTTGTATGGCCCAATCCCCACAAGCCCCCTGGAGACAAAATTCAGAATAAAGTAAAGAGAACTTCTACTAGTATAAGTGCTTGTAACCAAGTGAAGGACACAGTAAATGAATACCACACCAAACGCATGTCAGAATATCACTACTTCTGCTGAAAAAATGAGCACGGATACGAAAGTAATGTAAATCATTTCATATAGGTAGGGTTGCGTTCCTGTCTATAATGGAAAATCACTTCCCACCATCCTCTACAACTTGAGTTTTTTTAGAGGTGATAATGATCAATGAAATAGAGTGGACAACAGTCTTAGTTCTTGTTACTAAACCATAGGAGAGTGTGTTTGACATCCGGCTCTAAGCTTGCCATCAAACTGAAAGGGAAATTTCCAATAAGATTCATTGCAAAAACAGGCTGATTACATAAACACGATCATAAATTCTTTCCACCAAACTCCCACGATAAACGATAATCCAATGTGAAAAAAAGAATTTCACCAACCTGCCATCCAGCGTAATGGAACTCTCTCGTGAAAGTTTCAGAGTTCTCTTAAAAGCATGAACCCCACTACAGCTGCCACCTGTTGTCCTGTATAAAGGGAAGTGAAGTAGGAGAACAGGACCAGACCCAGATAAAATAGTATTTGCTTTCTAACCAAAGTTATGGACTGTCTGTCTGATTTCCCCAAACTCATTCATTGCATCAGTAGCGCCTTCCGCTTCCATTTATAAATCCACACTTTCTCTCTGTATTACTTTATCAACGCCAAACCGAAGATTATTTCTGCCACAAAGTAAAGCCACAGAATTAAGCGAGATGAAGCCTGATGTTAATGATTTCGAAGGCACCACAACCGGTCGAGTCCAATCCCGGGAAGTTGCCAGCAACCCAATTGAACGATTTCACATTCAACCCGCTGCATTGTACAAGGTCCAAGAAATGGGCCTAACAGTCCGTGAAACTGATGGAGCACAGATACATATTGAGTTCTCGTCAACTCAGAACCTTTTACAGAAACATCTCCCAAGACTAGCAGCGTATCGAGCTTCGACTGCATCATCAAAAAAATTCATTTTACTTTTAAAAAAAAAAAATCAGAGACCACTCCAAATTTTATCGCCGAGGGTATTACCCGAAAGGATTTGACATGTAATAGTCTCTGAAATAGAAGTTGAGAAAGCCAGCTTCTGAACCCAGCAAGAGCGAATTGGCGCCAATCATCACCTTCAAGTCCTCCGGGTCGTCTTCAATTTCGGTGGCTTGTTGAACTTTGCACGAAGGAACCGTGATCCACTCTTCGTAAACGATGAGAGCGAAGATTTGATTTTTGAACTGGACGGTATCAATTTTATCGATAAACCTATACCTATAGGGGAGGAATATTTATAAGGAAAATAATAAGATTACTACTTTTTTACCTATTTATTACTTTTTTTTTATTTAATTTTTTTTAATTTTTTATTTTACTTAATAGTTAAGAAAGTAATTATTAGTAAAATTATATTTTTTTTTATTTTTTTTTAAATGATTAAGAATGTTAAAAAAATATTTAAAATAAAATGATAAAAGAATAAATATATTATAAGTAGTAAATGGGTAGTAGATAGATAGTAAGAGCACTAGTAATGGGCTCAATAAAATTTGACTAAAATTTAACTAGAAAATTCACTTTTATAAATTTAGCCAGTCACTTTGTTACAACACCAAATAAGAGGCTCAACAAATCTATTACCATTCTATTAAAATAAATATTGATTTTGATGTTTTCTTTTATTTTAATTTTAATTGTAATTTGAATATTTATTCATTATTAAAAAATTTCACATTAATTTTTTAACGTTTATATTATTCAAATAGATAAAAAAATTTCACTGCCTTTTTTTTATAACGGACATATTTTTTCAATTGATATATTTTTTTAATAATTATATATTTTTAAGTATAGTATAGATGCAAATGAAGTAAACAGCTACGCAAATGATTAAATATGTTTAAGAAATAGAAACTAGGAAATGTTGTAGATAAGATTATAAGAATCAAAAAGCAAGAGGAAGTGAGAATTTTTTATATCAAAATAATATTTGGCTAGCAATTGGGGCTCAACAAATTTAACTAGTGAAATTGATAAAAGTTAAAATTAATGTAGTTTTGTTGAGTCTATAAGGGCATTAGCATTGGTTTGGCTAAAATTAAAGATTGGCCAAATTTTAGATAATATGTGCTAAAAAGTCCTCACATTGGATTGGGCATCTCTAAAATAATTTGGATGTTAGCTACAGTGATTAGCCAAATTTGAAGAACCAAATTGATTCACCAAAAGTTAAAATAATAATTTCTCACTCCAAGCAAACATTAAAATATTAATTTCTCACTCCAATAAAAATATTATTTGATTTGTAATTAAGAAATTTAGATAGAGTTTTTGATGAGTTTAATCAAATATTTTTTGTTATTAGCATTAAATGACTTTTAAAAATATGATTTTTTTAATATTAATTTAATTAGAATATAATTATTATTAATATTAAATTGGTAGAATTATAAAATGTGATATAAAAAAATTAAATAAAAAAATTATTAATTTAATAATATTTTATTATTATAAAGAGAGTAAATGGCTAATCCAATGTGGGAATTGAATTTAAATAGAATATGCAAATATAAAAAAGTGTGATATTGGCTAAAATTTAAAGATGTATTTGACCAATCCAATACTAATACTCTAACAACCTCTTTTTATGCATCTTAATCAAATGTTGGCCAAATTTTAATTTTATTATGCCTAGTACTAGTGCTCTCAGCCCATCACTACCTTATTTATAAAGAGGGTAGGTACAGAAAAATCCACAACCAGGCTCCTATACAGAATCAGAGACAAAGTTGACCTCCACGAGACCGCCATTGCTGCTGACAGATTAAAAAATTGGAAATTAAGGAATATGGCTCTTCGAGGGGCTATTCTACGATAGGCCACTCTGCGAGCAACAACCATGTAAGTATTTTGTGAATTTTGCTTCCTCCGTCTTGACTAATTAATTAGATACGGTTTGGATAGCCAGAGACATTTTTTGAATTGAAATGATTTGTGAATAATAAAATAAAATATTATTAAAATATTATATTTTAATATTATTATTGTTTTAAAATTTGAAAAAGTTTAATTATTTATTATATTTTATATAAAAATTTAAAAAAGTTATAATGATGAGATGAGTTGAGAAGGATTTTGAATTCAAACGAGAGAAATAGTTTTAGATAAAAATTAAAATTGAATTAGGGGTACGATCCGTATGATGCGGGGCGGGGGACCCTTTCCCGCATCTAGTCTCATACCATGCAGGGGAGGGGTTCGGGGCGGGGTCAAGAATGTCATCCGCCCCACCTTTCACCTAAGCCAATCTATTGGATCTAAAAAATTATTTTGGGTACAAAAATATTTTAAATACAAAAAAAATTTCAACTCATTGGAGTTATATTTTAGATTGTCTTAATCTCTTAGACAAACTTTTACATAAGAGGTCAATGCAATACAATAGTCATACTTTAGCAATATGGGATTTAGTAAAATCCAATAACTTGAATACAATTTCAAGTCTTTAATAAATTGTATATATCTATATATAATATATTTATTTATATATATAAATATAAAAAAAATTATATATGTGGAGTGGAGCGATGGGCGGGGCAGGGCCCCACTGGTCTTTCTCCCTATAGGGCGGGGTAGAGGGATATGGGCCCCGCTGCCCAACTCTAAATTGAATAAAATATTGTTAGAATATTATTTTTAATATTATTATTGTTTTGAAATTTGAAAAAGTCAAATTATTTATTATATTTTATGTGAAATTTTGAAAAAATTGTTATGATGAGATGAAACACTTTCACTATCCAAATGAGATTTACACTCATTATGACCTACAAAGAACCTTAAAACATTTAAGCCTTCTTTGGATAATTAGAATAATATATTTATAAATAGTAGTAAAATAAGTTGAGTTAGAATATTTTATTAAATTTTAAAAAATATGAAGAAAAAATTGAATGAAAATATTACAAAGTTATAATTTTTTCATATTATTTTTATTTTAAAACTTAAAAAAATATTATTATTTTTTATATTTTATTTAAAAGTTTGAGAAAATTATAATGATTAAATTAAAAAATTAAAAATTTGAAATTAAAACATATTTTATATTTAAATAATGTTTGAAAAAAAACTATTCGAGAATCCTTAAGTAGGTTGTATTGACAAACAAACTCTTAGGCTTAGTAATATGTTGGGCAGAAAAAAGAAACTTGCAAGTAACGAACTTAAATTATTTAGTTGTTCACCTAAATGGCTAGATCGATCAAATCCCACTTAAATACAAGTCATAAATATATCAATTATTGTGGGACTTATTATAATTTAAAAAAAATTAAAATATAAATACTTTTGAGTACAATAGACTTGGAAAAATTTCACACACATCAATAATGTATTTAGGGTGTCGATAAGTGGTTCTCTAATCGATCTTGTCTATTCATTTGCAGAGCATAACACATCCATAAATTGTTTAGTAAATGTAAGTCAAATTCGCAAATTGAACATAACATTCATGTTTGATTAACCAAAGTTTTGCTTAGATAGCTGATTTTTTATATCAACAATACGCTTTTCAAAACACTTTACATTCCATTTAACATTTTAACAAAAATGAATTTAAATATTTATATTTTGTTCTTTCTTCATTCATTGCTTTTAACAATCATCATGTTATATGAATTTAGGATGAATGATTAAGTTATAATTACATTGCTAATTTGTGCTAATCTTTATTGTAATTTGAAATTGAGAAATGATATTTGTAATTATGGAGTGCTTAAGTACTTTTTAAAAAAAAGCGAGTAAATACAATATCTACATAAAAAAAATTAATTTTTTAATAGTAAATTTCACTCTTTTACAAAAGAATTATACAATACTTATTCACTTTACGACTGTATCTAACATTATCTTTTAAAATTCTATAGATTATTAAAATGTGCTAGTCTTGACTGAAATGTGTGCTTGTCTATCTAAGAGCACTTCAATGTGGCAAACCCTCTTCGTATAGTGGAACACCATGCCTAGATTCTTCCTCCTCCAAAGCACCTTAAAAATCAACTATGATGTAACCATCAAAGAAGACTACTTAGAGCATTGGCAATGGACTAGCCAAATGTCAATGCAAGTCCAAATTTTAGCTAGATGTGAAAAAAAATCTCTAAATTGGACTAGCCAAATGATCCAAAGTTTAAGACTAAGCTACGACAATTCTTAGAAGTTCTCCAAACTTGGCGAGTTACTGTTCATACTGGATAAGTATATTTTATTATTTCATCTACTTCTCTCTCTTTCCCTCCTTCTTTTCTTTCCAAACTTGATGAACTTGTAGGCATATTTTCTTTTATTTCAAATATCTTCATCTTACTTTCTATTTTAATTGTTGTGACCAAATGTTGAAAAATAAAAATTTTATTTTTTAATAAAACTATTAATTAATAAATGAAGTGTATTTATAAAATATTAAATAAAAAATTAATATTATTAAAATTAATAATATTTTATTATAATTTAAACTTTAAGATAACTAGTTTAATATAGACTAACATTTTAACTAGTCTATATTATAGCTAAAAAATAATATTTTAATTAAATTTTAGACTTAATAATAACTAGACTATTATCAATGATCTTATAGCAGCAATGAGGCTCCAAGTCCAAAATTTCCACTCTTGGTCAGAAAAATGCCTGATAAAAGATGTCTTGTCTACGTTTCCAAGCCAAGCGGCCTTAATAGTAGCATCAAAAGTTCAAAAACTATAATTGAGAAAAGTCAAACTTGAACCCCTATCCAACGTTTTGAATAATGTATCAGTACCGGACAGTAATCGATATGGGTGAGATAGGTTTCATATCGAGTTAAATATCGATTATTTTAATGTATTTTTCAATCAATGTCAGTTGATTTTTAGTGTATTGGCCGATTTTCAGCGTATCGTCTGAAATTTTATATTTTTAATATATTTTTATAATTTTTATTTTAATTCATATATTTAAAGATTATTTTTTTAATTTTTTTAATTTCAATTTTCGAAAACTGAAAATTAAATTCTTACTCTTTTTTTTGTGATGTAGTTTTAGGTTATGTTTGATAGATGAGATAAGATGAAAATTTTAAAAATTTTATGAATAGTGTTAATATGAAAGTTTAAAATATTTTTTTAATATTATTATTATTTTAGAATTTGAAATTGAATTGTTTATTATATTTTGTATAGGGATTTGAAAAAAGTGTAATGATGAGATGATAAGGATGAGAATTTTATGTTTTGTTTTAACATTCAAACCTATTCTAATCTTTTTAAACATTTTTTAAAAAAAATACTTACTTAATCATTAAGTAAAAAAAATAAAAAAATTGAGTCGATAAGAATCATCGGAAGAATGTGTCAGTGGATTTAGTGTTTTCCTAATAAAATAATTTTAAAAAAAATTTAAACCCATCAAGTCAAAAGTAGAAGGCAAAAAGTTTGTATAAAAATTCCTTGCAAATAATTTGAGATCTCTAAAATATTTATCAATATCATTGTCGAGTTATTTTATCATGAGTGGCATGGCTTAAATCCTACATTTCTAATTTGGATTGACTTGATACCATTTGCAATACTCTAAGGAATGCCCAAACTACATCTGGTTCATTGTCCAAAATGGTTAATCAATTATATAATTGGAGTTCACTAGAATTATTACAAAGAGTAAGAACTTCTTCATCTCCAAATAATGTAGAATCTCATTCATCACTTATACTCCCTTAATATGGGATATCAAGTTTTCTACCTAGATAAGATTGTTCATTAGGGTTAGATTTTTTCGACTTAATATGAAATCTGCATATCAAGATATATGCAAACGATTATCTTGTTTGAATGGATAACAAAATCCGCTATCTATCCTAAGGCTGGGTGGTAGGATAGATAATGGTCGAAACAAAAGAAGAGATAATTGTTTGTTTGAAACAAAGGAAGAGAGACTAACAGAAAATGACCGCAAAGCAAAACAAAGGAAGAGAGACTACATCTAGCCTGCCCTTTGGTCCGGTCGTCGCCTAGGACGGTCAAGGGCACCCACCCACACAAGGCCAGCATGTGGGTAGAAGCCCGCCACGAATTTGAGTGCCAAGAGCAGGGCCTAGTTAAACTCTCCTTTCCCCTTTTTGCTCTCTCTCTCTCTCTCCCCCATATCTTAGTCTCTCTTTCTCTGTTTTGCCTCGTTGTCGTTGTCGTCCCTAGCTCCATTCGATCATTGTCCATCGCAGTCTCTCTCTCTTTTGCCGTCACAATTGGCCCTTCAGTCCCAAATATCTGTGTGTGTGGAAGCTCTCTCTGTCGTGGGTGGTGGGTAGATGACCTTAGGAGCCAATTTGCCCCCGACATCCAAATAGGACACCAACCCACGAGAGTTGGGCTCTGCATGGGCAGGGCTAGCGAATAGCAACCTAAATCTATCATCACAAAAGGCAAATAGTAATATATAAGGGTAGTGGATACTTGCTATTTGTAACTGTTATCTTTTAAAAAATCATCTTTAAACAAAATGGCATTGTTTTGATATTATAACCTTAATAACACATTTTGTTATCAACATAAGCCTCATCTCCCTCATTTTGACGCATAGCATTCAACAAAAAACTAACCCTATCCTGATCTCGAGCTAGAACCATCCTTCGTTGTTGTATCTGTCTTCAATATTTGTCTTCGTCAAAGCCTCCAATCAACTTGTTATGCCGATTTCTTAAACAAGTACCGATTATTCTCCCCAATTTGTTTACTTTTTAGCTTTAATAGGCTAAACTCTAATATATTTTCTTTTTATTTTTCTTTCGGTCACACGTGGACGTCTAAAAGTGGATTTTTTTTTTTATTACTAATTTTTGGCGAGAGAGATTGTTGCTTACCAATAGTTACATGGGTCTCGATCTGTTTGAACTCATTTAGAATTCTAATATCATAATATTGCAATTTACACGTCGTTTGATGTTTGGTGCTTAGCTAGTTGTCCTCCTCTTTATTTGTTCTTAGTTTGTTGTTTTCATGGCCGCTTGTGTGCCTAGCTATTAACTTGAATATCGTTGATTATTAAATGCCTAATTTGGAACATTTTAAAGGGGCATTTCCTTAGGGAAGTTGTTGTAAGGATCCAAAACCTGTTGATTGAACATATATGAGAACAACTAGTTAATTGGTTACCTCTAATGTGCTTCTATGTTTGCTTGTCAAGTTCATTATGCTCATCAACAATGTAGAATTTTGGAAATTTTCTTTTTTGGCTTAATATCGATATGCACATGATCTTTTGATTTACACTATGTACTTCCGTTTGCTTTACGTCCCTTTAAGCATCCCCTTAGTTCACTTCCCAGTTCCCAACTTGACAAAAGTTGTCAAAAGATAAATGTTTTTAAAGGCTGATTTGGTCAGAATCCTTAATGAAACGCATCCGGCCATTCGTGTTGGAGTTCAACTGCAATAAATAAAGGAAAATGATAGGGATTTCGTTGGGAGATTTTGTTCATTTTTTCTGTTTAATTTTTTTTTAATTTCTTAATTTTTTTTACTTAGTGATTACAAAAATATTGTTTAATAATATTCTAATTTTTTTTCTCTTTTTAAAAATATTTAAAAGTGTTAAAAAAATAATGTGAAAAAAATATTTAAAAATGTTTTTTTTGTTTTATTTTCACATCATTTTGTAATACTTTTAAATATTTAAAAAAAAATAAAAAAATCTTCAATATTATTAAACAACATTTTCTCAATCACTACATAAAAAAAAACTAAAAAAAAAAAACAGAATGCTTGAACGGGATCCCGCTAACATTGCCCATAAATAAATTTACATAATCCATATCTCGACTTGATGCGCGCTTTAACAAGATTATCATAATCATCATGGTGGCTTTTTCTTATAAGTAATGTTATATGCAGTTATGGAATGTGTAAGTGTTGTAAAGTCATTTTGAAAAAGAATGAGGTTTACTATTAAAAAATTATTATTTTTTCATGTGGGTCCTGTATTTATTCACTTTTTTTAAAATGATTATACGGCATTTGTGCACTCACGACCGAAATTATTATTTATCTTTTCTTATATCGTATCCAATTTCATTTATTGTTTTTTTCTACATAGTTTATTTTGTGGTTTTATGGGAGCATCCTCTTCGTGTTATGGCATATGGAGATGTGATAGGGTTATTTATATAAGTTATTACATTATCAAGCTGATGTTTGAGTATACTATTTATATTACTTAAATTATAAGACTTGAATTGTAATATTTAAAATTAATTAAAACATACTATGTAAAGTACTTTATTAGATATGCTCTATACATCAACTTTATAATAGAATATTTATATTTATATATATTGATTCTAAAAAAATCATTAGGATAATGTGAAGCAGCAGTTCCACTAGATTAATGTTTATTGTTTTTTTAATGTTTACTATAATGTTTACATTATTAGAGAATATAATATGTAATATATAGTGTATTGTGCTGTGCGTTGGAGGCATTCTGTCGATTGGATTTTTGTCTTTTATTTATTTTTGTCTTACATCCGTTTTTTTTTCTTTTCTCTCTCTTTTTATTTTTTTAGATTTATCTTTTGTAGTGATTACATGCTATTGTTATTTTTTAACATTAATTATCAAAAAATAATATTTACAGTCATAGAATATGTAAACGTTTTGCACTTTTTTTGAAAAAAATTAGTAAATATAAGATTTACATAAAAAAATTAATTTTTTAATAATAGACCACACTCTTTTTCAAAAGAATTTAGATAAGAAATTATTATTTTCTAGCATTAATCTTAATTATTTTCTAGTTAATGTAAAAACTCGGATGAGAAATAATAAGCCTTAAAACAATTCCTAAAATATATTTCTAATTAGAAAAATGGCAGATCAAGGCCTATAAAAAATATAAACATAAAAATAATCTTATAAAATATCCCCAAAAAAACCAATTTAAAACATAGAGCATCGAAATGTGACCCTCCAACTAAATAATGACATATAAAGATTCTATGATTTTTGTAAGAAAAATTTTATTTATCATTTTCACACATTATATGCCATATTTTTTTTTCTTACTAAATGTGTAGTATATGAATTATGAGTAGGAGAATTCAATTAGCTTAAAAAGAATAAAACAAAAAATAAATTTAAAAAAAAATAAAAATAAGCATGGTATATAATGTCTGAAAATGATGAATACTAGCAAAGCTCTTTTTTTAAATACGCTCATATGCACTTCATTTTCTTTATAATATATTTAAAACAAAGCTGAAATAAAAAGAAAGAAAAATTATACCATCCAAGAAGTTCAAAACTGCAAACCACCCTTAGAGCATTGGCATTGGCTTCATCAAAAGCTTAGCCAAATGCAAAATTTGATGAATCTCATTAAAAAGGAGCTGCATTGGATTAGCTAAAAACATAAATGTGAAGCTTTTAGCTACAGTAAATCTATAGGTTTCTTCAAATTTGAAGGGCTACTATTCACTCATCAAATCTATTTTTTATTCACTTTTAATCTCTAAAGGTCTTTTCTATTCACATTTAATCTCTAACCATCTTGTAATAATAATGTAAGAATCAAATTAAATTATTAATTAACATATGATTAGTGTGATTATAAAATATGAAAAAAAATAAAAATATTATTATTAAAAAAATAATATTATATTATTATTTTGATGAATCTAATGGCTAATCCAATGTGGGATTATAGATGTGAAGGTATTACATTTATGAAAAACATGTACTTTTCATCAAATTTTAAAGATGAATTTGATGAATCCAATGCTAGTGCTCTTAACAGGGTAAATTTTGCCACCTTGGCACTGAGGTGGCAACAAACATCCTCGGTCAGGGTACATTGCACCACCACAGCCTCTGGATGGCCAAATGGGATCGCCAGTGGCCACCCAAGTGGGGTTTACAATGACTTTTTTGTTTTTGAAAGAGGGTTTACAATGACTTGAGTTATGAATATTAGCTTTCATCGGCGTTACTTTGAAAAACTTGATTATTAATATAAACTTGTGTTGAACATGCGCCATGTCCACGCCGGAATAACTAAGTTGTCAGCACCATTCTAAACATGTGAAAATTTTATATCACAAAAGAGTAAATATTTTTCCATTAAGAGGAGGAGAGAAGTTGAGAAACCGAAAGATTTCTAACAAAAAACATGAATAAATAATAAAATTTATGGAAATAGTTAATGGCGTGTCACATTTTTCTTTTATAAAGGCATTGCTTCAACTTTTATAAAGCATATATATTTTTATATAAAGTAATGTTAGATATAGTTATAAGATATACAAGTCTTACACAATTTTTTTTTAAATTAGAGTTTATCATTAAAAAATAATTTATTATATATATATCAAATTTATCCCATTCTTTTATAGAGAGTGTGCGAGTTCTCAACATTCTTTTTTTTTCTTGAAATTCTTTTAATAAAATATAGATTTAAAAAAAAATTATAAAATTCAAGTACAGTTTGAGTATTCAAATTTCCAGATTTCAAAAACTCAAATTCATCGAATACTAGCCTAAATTATAACCCAAGTTAACTTGGAGAGGTACCCAGGGCGGATTTGACATTCCCATTTTAGTATACTTGAATATTTGGACTAAGACTTGGACTCGGATACATACTCTTAAGAGCTTTGTTACTTATCATTCTACATATTACACACTATACTTTTTTTATTTTTTTTTTATTTTTAATTTATTTTTATCATTCTTAAACTTATTGAATTCTTCTTCTCATAATCCATATACCACATATTTGGTAAGAGAAAAAAAATATGATATATGGTGTGTGAGGATGATAAATAGAATTTTTCTACTCTTAGTAAGTCTAGAATGACCAACTAATGTATGTACCTATGCTATTATTGCACATTATTATAATTACGTCCAAATTATCATCTTGCATGGTGCGATTTACCAACTTTTTTAATACTATGGAAAATCAATTATTTGAGATAATAATTAATGTTTCCAATAACAGCCGAATTGTGCTGCTCATGACACCCCTAGTCAGCCTCCCACCCAAGAACTAAAGTCAAATTATGCTGCGTGGTTCATGCTTAATTACAAGAATGAAGAGGTGTCTCATATATTTTTGTGTCAACTACTGCAATTATTCTCATTGAAATTTCTGTTACTTTTTAAATTGGCTAATAATTTCTCTTAACTTTCCAGGACAGATCTATTGTTTACATCTACTTTTATTTTTTATTTTTTTATATATATTATTTTTTATTTTCTTTGAGATAAGATATCATAGATATATATAGTAAAAAAATTGTAAGATTAATGATCATTAGATTTCAGTCACTCAATTGGTTTTTTTTTTTTTAATTTATTTTTAGTCCATTTACATATTTCTGTGAATACAAATTATCATTTATCTGTTACTTGGATGCTACATATTATTTGATTTTTCTTTTCTGCATTAATAATTTCTGAAAAGAGACTTAGTTTTTCTTTTATTTTTTTAATTGTGTCTAAAATCACCTAACTCTCGATTATTCAACTTATCTCAATTCAATATTTCTTTATATACGAGATCCATAACCTTTTTCAATTTTGTATAAATATATTTAAACTCATTTTAATATCTAAACTTATTTTTTATAGATCACATAAAACTTATATTATCATCTCAATTCGTTACTATTTATAAAGATAACTTAACTAAACTCAATATTTAAATCGGCCCCGTGAGTTGTGAACCTTCTTGGCGCGTGGAAGTATCCCTCCAATCACGAGTTGTATTCTCGTATGCTCGTCCCCAGATTGGCCGACGCGCGTCGCAAAAGCCGCTGTGTTTTCGTACTATTGGTTGGTGTATTCCCTACGCTATGGGGGCGCGTGGTTACGCAGTTTTCGTTGGAATCCAACGAAATGATCGATCGATGCCTCACGACGTTTACTGCAAATTTACAAGCTCCCGTCCCTAACACGTGGAACTCCTGGCAGGACCCACTTATCGACCGAATCAACGTCCATTTACCGCTTCCAACATATGATTATTACGTGTGAGCGCAATACACGTGAAACCCGCAGACTGATTAACATAATCTGTTTTATGGGACTGCAATTACGGAGTTAACCTTTGTATTTTAATCCGGCCAGGACTCGATGAATCATGAGGGGTAAGGGACACGGCACCCCTCGTCAAAAAACAGGATGTTTTCGGTAATTCGATTTCCTTGGAAGGATAAAAATGAATTATAATTAAAAAAAATGACTAGATTAAGAATTCGCCGGAATAATAGACGGCTACCGGAGAAAAGACCGACAGGCGAGAGGGGTTCGATATTTCCTATATAAACCCGTCACAACGCCAATTGTTCCCCCACATATTAGCATTCTCCCTTTGCTCTCGCACTTTCGCTCTAACCTATTACGCACAGAGCCCCTCTCCCTCTCTCTCTCTCTCTCTCTCTCTCTCTCTCTCTCTCTCAATAGAATTCCTCTTTAGATTCAAGCACTCCCTTAGAGGTAAAATTCTATCTCCAAACAGTGAATTTAATATTTAATATTTAATTTTAAGTTTTAATTATTTATTCGACTTAAAATGGATAATTTGTTTATATCAATCAGCGGTATGAATACGAATGAATCATGAGGTTGACCATCGGATTAGTGCCTCAATTCCCGAATGGGGGAGGTATGAACATATTCGATCCGTGTGAGAATGCTGGTTTAGTGTGTAGATAAGTGGGGATTAGGTGTGTGGTCTGGGGATTTGAGCTCTGTGCGAAGAGGAATTAGTTTTGAAGGTGACTGCTTGATTCTTTGAAACCCTAGAAAACTAATGCTAGCTTAGTTGGTGATGTGGAGAGTATTGTGATTCGGAGGTTGATCTGTGCTTTTTTTTTTTTGCTTGATTAGTGATGGGAGTGAGGCCTGTTCTATGTGATGCATATGTAATTGAGTATGTGAAAATCGTGGTTTCTGGATTTGGTGCACTGTTACTTCCCCGTATGTATTTTTACAACAGGGTGGTGGCAAAGGCCGCTAAATCTTTTGGTTAGGGTTATATGCATACAGGTTCTGCTATTTGGTATCATTGCTGGGTCTTAGTTAGCAATATGAATACCTACTAGAAGGTTAATCATGCCCATATCGTTTCCTGCTCTCTTGTATTCTCTCTGCCACATTATATGCTTTATTTGAGTACTTGGCAAATGATAGTGTTGAATTTTTGTCTTGGAAAACTTGATGCACATGTCGAAATTAAAAAAAGTTTCCATTTTTAGCACTCTATGCATTGGGAAGTATGGTTTGATTCATTCAACCTATTAAATAGGCTTTAACTGAGTAAGATCTGGGTTTAAGGTTATTCTATTTTTTTCTATTGGTGTGATTTTCAATAGGTAAGGCTTTTATGCATCTGTCTTTAAAATGATCTCATATCTATATGTTGGGTTGCTTTTTAAATTTAGCCCTGATTGCTTTCTTAATTTCCTTTCTACCGTGCTTGTAGACTGGTTTGCTGAACTTGATCCGCAGAAACCAGCGGTCAATTAAAACTCTTTTTAGCAGTTTTTTGTGGATCCTTCTGCCTTGGGTCACTGCTGGCATGTCATGTGCATTTTTTGTTAAAGAGAAAACTAGAAGAGCATCTTTTGAACCTGTTTCCAGACATAGTTTCGATTGTATGCATTTACATATGAGATGGGTTCGCGTGGAAGGCCATTATTTGATCTCAATGAACCCCCTGCTGAGGATAGTGAGAGTGATGGTGTCCTCAGCTTCCAGCCGCAAAAAACACATCCATCTATGAATCTCAACACTGCTGACTTGGTTGTAGCTTCAACTGCTCCCCAAAGAATAACAAATAATCATGCCTTTTCACATGCATCATTGGTATCCAGCTTTCAGCCTTTTGTACGGCCCAAACCTGCACATGGCTCTGAAATGGGTGCTGAACAGAAGAGGGCTGGGGATAAGAATCCCAAGACTACCTCATTGTCTAAGTCAAGTAATGATGAGGAGATGAGAGCCTCACCTTCATTTGTTCAGGGTTCAGCAGAAGTTCCATCTGCTGAAAGAGAAGAAGGAGAATGGTCTGATGCTGAGGGCTGTACTGATGCATATGGAAACACTAGTTTGAGTGAACGGGGTAAAGCTTCACAAGAGCAAGGAACATCTGAAGTGAGGGATCGTTTTGCTTCTGGTCTAGCTGCTGACAATATCTCTTCTGGTGTCAAAGCTTTTCAAAGTATCAAGGATGAAAATAGTACTTGTGCGTCTTTAGAATTGGATCCAGATCCCAGTGACCAGAAAAGCAATAGTAGTCGAAATACAGAAGGAAATGCAAGAGGTGATGTGTCCTCAGATGGTCTGGAGGAACCTGGCTTGGTCCCAAAACAAAGAGAAGTTAAAGGTATTGAAGCGATCCATGTAGTTAAATCTGCAAATAATCCTGGAAAAAGGAAGATTGACCAGAAAAGGGAAGAAATGCTAGGAAAGAAACGCAGTAGACAGACCGTGTTTCTTAATTTGGAAGATGTCAAACAAGCTGGTCCTATGAAAACTTCAACGCCAAGAAGGCAGACCTTTCTGCCACCTAGCACAACTCGTTCTCTGAAAGATGTCCGTAGTGCTCCTCCATCTTCTGAGCGTGTTGGAGAAAAGCAGAGTCAGCCAATGATATGGGATCAAAAACAACTTGATGTAGCATGTAACGAAGGAGGCACCTCTTCGGAATCTACTGAACTCAAATCTGAATGTAATGGTGATATGAACTTTGGACTACTTGGTAGGCCTCGGAGGTTAAATGGTGAAACTGATTTTTCTGCGGAGGCATCCCTGCCACCCGTTCCTAGACAGAGTTCATGGAAGCAGCCCACAGATTTGAGGCAGCCAAAGAATTTTCCGGTCTCAAATAGAAAGTCGGCTTTGATCAGTCAAAACTCCATGGATTCCAAATTGGGAAGCAAGAAACATCTTCCACCTAAGAAGCAAACTTCTAACATTACTCCATATCAGGACACGTCGGTGGAGCGACTTATACGGGAGGTGACCAATGAAAAGTTTTGGCATCATCCAGGTATAATGTAATCATATTTTTGTGTTATTCTATTGGTTTTAACTGTAATTATGTCTATTGGCTATTTATTTTCTCCATTTGTGTTAACTTGAAGTTTTGCCACATCTGGATGATCTGTCATTCCCTATTTCTCATGTCAATGCTCTAATACTCTTCTGATTATTACGTTTTTCAAACTATATCTTATCTGCTCTCAATTGATACTTAAAATTTCACCATGTCATTCTTACCATCATTATGTGCCTCTTTCCCATCATCTTTCTTGTGCTGTGCTTGTTTATATGCATTAATGATGAAGATTGTTTTCCCTATTTATATTTCGTGTTGTTATGAGATCTGAAGTTTTTGTGACTAATTGTCCATATCCTATTCCTATTCAAAGAAGGAATTGCGGATGAAGTATGATTCCTTGCATGAATTCTGAGCGAGTAAAAGCTGATGTTTTGTATTGCTCAGGCCCACACATTGTGAAGGGGGGTCCAACCGTGAAGTGATCGTGTTAGATTGAAGAATATATGGGGTTATGAGGTCAATATGAAATAACAAGGATATGATTTACTCTCCTATCTTATGCATTTTTAGAATTTCAAGCATCAAATGCTTCAGAGGTTTTAGATTTTTTGGTTGTTTACAGTAATAGAATGTTGTTAATATGTTAATTTCCCAACTTTTACTTATAAAAAAAAAAGAATGTTGTTAATATGTATAATTCTGCTTTCCCCATTTATATACAGAGAAATAGAGTGGGAGGTTTGGTAAATTCTAGTTAGCCATTTCTCTTGGATACATCCTATGTACTTGGGTTATGTCTTCTCTTCTATTAATAAAATTAATGATTACCCATCAAAAAATAGATTGGTAGTTTCTAACAATGACCTCTGCCCCTTTTGAAATCTATAGGAAATCATTAATCCATGCAATTTTTTTAAACTTATAAAAGAATAATTTCATTTTTTAACCTTCTAACCTGCTACTTTCCCTACTTTTAGCACACTTCTCCCTCGTTATCTTACAAATAACAACTTGTTCACCATGTTTTGTAATAATTTCCACTTCAGTTATGCAGTTACGAAAATCACTAATTTTATTGGATTGCAGCCTTATCATATGTGCCTGTGGTTGATATGCTCGAGTGTTTTGCTGTATGGTCTATCAATTCTATTGGTTTTTCATTTTCTTTTCTCTTGGTGGTTTCTTTGTCCTCCCTTGGAGTGTAAATTTGCCTTTGTTATGTGTGCAACTAATTAATATTTTTATGCATCAGAGGACACTGAGCTCCAATGTGTGCCTGGTCAATTTGAATCGGTAGAAGAGTATGTTAGAGTATTTGAGCCTTTGCTTTTTGAGGAATGCCGGGCACAACTCTATAGCACTTGGGAGGAGTTAACTGAAACGGTTTCAAGGGATACACATATGATGGTCCGTGTAAAGAGTATAGAAAGGCGAGAAAGAGGTAGCAAAAACTTTTCATTCAGTTAATTAATTCGAATCTCAATTGATTATAAATCAAATGAAGTTTACTCAGTCGTTTGGCCATTCTAGAAGATAATTTAAATTCAAATTTAGTAGAACCGTAGTAGTCCTGTATATTTTCTGCAACCTTCAATAGGCTGAAACATTCCTATAAGATTGCTCAATTTCATAAGATTTTGAGTTTTTCTTCACTCTTTTTTTTTTTTTTTTGTGCTGATGCCTTTTTTCTCTCTCAACTGATTTAGTTCAGAAAATAATTCTTGCAACTTCCGTGGAGCTCTGTTTTAGAATTATATTTTGATACAATATATTCATTTTCTTAGTGCTATCACACATTCATGAATTTTATGCTAGATGTCTATGCTTATATAAGCAAGGTATTGCTGTTATTGCCCTGCTAATATCAACTAGTTGAAATGTTTCTTTATTGTCTCAGGATGGTATGATGTGATAGTCCTTCCTGCAAATGAGTGCAAGTGGACATTTAAGGAGGGTGATGTTGCAATTCTTTCATCCCCCAGGCCTGGAGCAGGTTTGATATGAGAATAGCACTTCTGCTTGTTTAACTTGTAGTATGAATATTGGTGTTTTCACGTTACTTCTACTGATGTTAATTGTCATCATGTTAAGCAGTTAGATCTAAGCGGATCAACACCTCCTTAAACGAAGATGAAGGGGAGCCTGATATTAGTGGACGAGTAGCCGGTACTGTCAGGCGCCACATACCTATTGATACTCGTGATCCTCATGGGGCAATCCTTCATTTTTATGTTGGGGACTCATACGAACCTAATAGGTTTGTCAGAATGCTTTAGTTATCTTTCCTAGAGTTGGATGGTTCTTGAATCGCTTGTAACTGAAATTTTGGCCAATATGTTGATAATTTTCGTCTTGAATGTTTTTTTACTGTTTTTTCCAGCATGGTTGATGATGATCACATCCTGAGAAAGCTTCATCCCAAGGCCTTTTGGTATCTAACTGTGCTTGGTTCTCTTGCAACAACGCAGCGGGAGTACATTGCACTGCATGCATTTCGCCGTCTCAATGTGCAGGTGACAATATGAATTTATTTTATATGGTCTTAATTTTTTATGCTATTTAGGAATGTTTATATGAATAGAAGCTTACAGATAAGTCTTCTGCAGATGCAAACTGCAATCCTTCAGCCTAGTCCTGAGCACTTTCCAAAGTACGAGCAACAGTCCCCTGCCATGCCTGAATGCTTCACTCAGAACTTTGTTGATCATCTGCATAGGACATTCAATGAACCTCAGCTAGCAGCAATTCAATGGGCTGCAATGCACACCGCTGCTGGTACAAGTAGTGGGATAACAAAGACATGGCCCTTTACTCTTGTTCAAGGACCTCCAGGAACAGGTAAGACGCATACAGTCTGGGGAATGCTAAATGTCATCCATCTGGTCCAGTATCAGCACTACTACACTTCTTTGCTCAAGAAACTAGCACCTGAAAGCTATAAACAAGCCAATGAGAGCAATTCTGACAATGTTGCTATGGGTTCAATTGATGAGGTTCTTCAAAACATGGACCAGAATCTCTTCCGTACACTTCCAAAACTTTGTCCAAAGCCTAGAATGTTAGTCTGTGCTCCTTCAAATGCTGCAACTGATGAGCTTCTTGCCCGTGTTCTTGATCGTGGATTCATTGATGGCGAGATGAAAGTTTATCGGCCTGATGTGGCTCGAGTGGGGGTTGATTCACAAACCCGTGCTGCCCAGGCAGTTTCTGTTGAGCGGAGAACTGAGCAGCTTTTGGTCAAGAGTCGTGATGAGATTGTTGGATGGATGCACCAGTTAAGAGGCCGTGAAGCTCAGTTGTCTCAGCAGATAGCTTGTCTTCAAAGAGAACTCAATGTTGCTGCTGCTGCTATTCGTTCCCAAGGATCTGTTGGCGTTGACCCAGATGTTCTTGTGGCTAGGGATCAGAATCGAGACACATTGTTGCAGAACCTTGCAGCAGTGGTTGAAGGCAGGGATAAAGTTCTAGTTGAGATGTCTCGCCTAGTTATTTTAGAGGGTAGGTTTCGTGCTGGTAGTAGCTTTAATTTGGAAGAAGCCCGTGCTAATCTTGAGGCAAGTTTTGCAAATGAGGCTGAGATTGTTTTCACTACTGTCTCGAGCAGCGGCCGCAAGTTATTTTCTCGTCTCACTCATGGTTTTGATATGGTAGTCATTGATGAGGCAGCCCAAGCCAGTGAAGTAGCTGTCCTACCTCCCCTTTCACTTGGTGCAGCACGGTGTGTTCTTGTTGGGGATCCTCAGCAGCTCCCAGCAACCGTTATCAGCAAGGCAGCTGGAACATTGTTGTACAGCAGGAGCCTCTTTGAAAGGTTCCAGCAAGCAGGATGTCCCACAATGTTATTATCCGTGCAGTATCGAATGCATCCTGAAATCCGGGATTTCCCTTCTAGGTACTTTTACCAAGGGCGCCTTACTGACAGTGAAAGTGTTGCCAAGTTACCTGATGAGGTTTACTACACGGACCCTCTGCTTAGACCTTACATATTCTATGACATTACCCATGGACGGGAATCTCATAGAGGTGGATCTGTCTCTTATCAGAACATACATGAAGCACAGTTTTGTCTTCGCTTGTATGAGCATCTTCAGAAAACTTTGAAATCTTCTGGTATAGGGAAAATCTCTGTTGGCATAATAACACCGTACAAGCTCCAATTAAAATGCCTTCAACGTGAATTTGAGGAAGTCTTAAATTCAGAAGAAGGGAAAGATCTGTACATCAATACTGTAGATGCTTTTCAAGGCCAAGAACGTGATGTCATCATCATGTCTTGTGTGCGTGCATCAAATCATGGAGTTGGATTTGTCTCAGATATCCGCCGAATGAATGTTGCTCTTACTCGTGCAAGAAGGGCTCTTTGGGTATAGGTTTCTATTATTCCTTTCATCTAAGCTATTACACAAGCATCTGCACTCAGCCTACATGTCCACCATACCAAAATGCATGATTCTAGGTTTATTTTCTGATATCGTACTTGATTCTTTGACAGGTGATGGGGAATGCTAGTGCCTTGACACAATCTGATGACTGGGCTGCGCTGATTGCTGATGTGAGAACCAGGAACTGTTACATGGAAATGGATTCTCTCCCAAACGATTTTCTCATACCTAAGGGCACAGCTTACACACCTTTGCCAGGCAAGGGATCATCTAATACAAGGGGGTTGAGATCAGCGGGTAGACATAGACAGTTGGATATGCATATGGAGTCCAGGTCAGGGACACCATCAGAAGATGATGAGAAGTTGAGTGGGTCACTGATAGCTAGGAATGGGAGTTACCGGCCCTTAAAGGCATCGATGGAGAAGTCTTTGGATAACTTTGATCAATTAGGTGATAAATCTAGAGATGCCTGGCAATATGGCACGCAGAAGAAGCAAAGTTCTACTGGATTTGTGGGGAAGAGAGAGATGTAGTTGTTGATTGTTGGGTGCAAATTTTCTTAGTGCCTTAAGGGGGGAGCTACAGTTTTGATTAATTTTATAATGCCGTGATGCTTGCACCTATTGTCACAGAGCACTCGGGGGGAAATCTCTGTATGCCAAGCTGGTGAGTCAGACACTTGTGATTTGTATCAAGTTTGGGCTGAACCGTGTGGCTGATTCTTTGCAGAGGGAAAAAGAGGGTTTTGGAAGAGAGACAGCTGTCGACCTGCTTGGAAAGTTCGTTTGCATTTGTGCAAGAGCTGTTTTGCTCGAATTGAGTACATGATTTCTTGCAAGGAGCCAGATGGTCTTGGGTAGATCGGGGGAAACCATACCACCCCTAATCAACCAGCTTACCATTGAAAAAGATAAGAGATCTTATAAGAGATCTTCCTACGATGTTAACACATAACTCTGTCTCTGAGGATCTGAGCATATTGCACTGTCTTTCGATAAATGTCATCTAGGAATCCGGTGGTGGCCTCAGAAAAGCTGTAGCCTACTAGAACCTCTTAGTTGCATCTCTTTTTACATTTACGGTCAAATCCATCCCAAGTAGCCTTTACATTGGTGACCTAAATTGATGTGGGACTGGGGAAGCTTCCTGCTTTGGCCCTGTCACTTGTGGTTCTCTTCTCAGACGTACAGTTTACTCATTGGCTCTTGGGTCTTCTCATACATTATATTGCTTTAGTTTAGCAGTCCACATTTTAAAGATGGTATGTACATTCTTTGGACATGCAAATGCAAATGACAGGGCATTTAGTAGCAATTGCCCTGTTACTGGATGACATGTGAAGTGTTGTGTAAAATTTTGGAGCCTTTTTTTTAATCTCCTTCCTTCTAATTGTTCGAAGGACCAGCAAAATGACGTAGCTCCCTTGGTGGAAGGAAATACACAAATTTAAATTTTTGTACAGAGATGGAAGGGAAACACTCTCCTTAATTTTGGAGGCATTTGTGATGTCAAATGGCTTGTACATACATCTTTACTAGTTGAATTATATATAATTCTTTTTTGATGAAGTCTCTTGAATTTCTTCAGATTATTAGCCAATTTGAAAGTGTAATTATTTTTTTCTAGCAATGCTTTTGCCGGGTAGAAATTTTGACACCAATGTCAGTCTTTTATAAAGACATTGCTTCAACTTTTATATAGGTAGTAAATGTAGATACAATTTCAAGGTGTATAAGTCTCGTGTACTTTCTTTGAAAAAAAAGTGAGGTCTATTATGAAAAGATAATTTTTTTAATGTAAATCTCAAATTTACTCATTTTTCAAAAGAACGGGGGAGTTTGCTATCTTAAAACTACAAATATCAATTCTGTTTTACATATCTGTATATGGTAGATATATCCACTTGAGATGGAGGCAAATGCAATGGGTAGATATAGGTCTTGTTTTGATACATAAACTCTCAACTTATCTTATTATATTATTACAATTTTTCTAAATTTTCATATAAAATATAATAAGCAATTCTATTTTTTTAAATCTTAGAACAATAATAATATTAAAAAATAATATTCTAACAATATTTTATTTAACTTATCTAAAACTATCTCATCTCAAAACAGCCTATATCTGCCTGTATTCTTTCACCTGGATTGGATGAAGAGCGGTAGTGGTCCATAAGTCAGAAGACCTCGTTGTGTAAGCAGTAAGCCTGTTTATGTGTGTAATCCTATCTGTTTATGTATTTTTTCATAAAACATAAAAGTAATGAAAGGAAAAAATAGGTAAATAAATAATGGTGGCAGAGTAATTTGGAGATTAATTTTCTTCTAAATTTAGAATCTAATATATGTGGAGTTAAGGGATGCTGCTGATATTATTATTTCATCAAGGAAGACATGCCGTTGTCGAGAGGCAGCAAATGGGGAAGAGATATAAATTTAATTTCTTGTTTTATCCTTTGTTTTTTTTTTTTTTTGGTACTTTTGGCATGCGTTCGGTTGGAGTATTACATGGCATCATACGCCACTACCAAGCCATATAGTAGTTTTTTTTTTTTTTTGAATCAAGAAATCATCATCTTTCATGTATCAGTAAAATAGTCATTACAACACTTATCTTGTAACACAACAGAAAAAAACCCCTCAGGGCCATCTTTTATCCAAACTAGCTCCTCACTAGAATTTACAGCAAACTGTGCAAAAAAGTGAGCTACTCTATTTCATTCTCTATATGTGTGTTTAAGTATCTAATTTGGATGTGTACAAAGATTCATTTAATATCTTTTGTGACCTGTCCATGCCATTCCAAGCATTCCTCTCTGTCATTTACAGCTTTAATCACCTCCAATGAGTCACCATCAGGTATTACCTTCTTTATATTGAGTTCTGTACATAAACATAGGGCCCTCCATAAAGCAACAACTTCAATAATCACTACAAATTGAATACAATCTTTTGGTAGACATAGAGACATCTGCACATTTCCTTCCTCATCTCTAATAACCACACCAACCCCCATCCTTCTTTGGTTTGCCTTAAAAGCAACATCCCAATTTACCTTTATATAGCCTTCTCTTAGAGTTTCCCATTTAACTATCCTCCTCTCCATTGCAGCAGGTTCAACTCTATCTATCCCCTTTTGTTGAGCTTGTTGGAAATCATTAAGGCTTGCTGTAAAACCATCCCAAGACTATTAACCTTTCATTCAAAAATTCACCCATTCCTTTTAATCCATATATGTCACATAAAAGATACCACCAACTCCACACTTTCCAAAGGCAATTCAGCTAATAATTTCCTCCATATTGTAGCCAAATCTATCTCAACTGACATCCACTTCTGCACTGGACTCTCTCTCTCAACCCATACATCCATAGCTGCAGGACAACTCCATTAAGCATGGCAAATAGTTTCATCTTCCCTCAAACAAATAAGACATATTGGCTTCTCCACCACCTTCCTTCTGTAGAGGTTCTTTTTGGTGGGAAGGCAATTGTTAAGAGCCTTCTATAAAAAAATTTTAACCACACCAAAGGTATTGAGCTGCCACAGTTCTCTCCACCCTTCTTTAATCTTTCTCCCATCAGATGATTCCCCTTTCAAACCATTCTTCTTGCTTAGATCAAGGTGATAGGCACTCCTTACACTAAAGCACCCATTCTTAGAGTAAGCCCATATTCTTCTATCCTCCAATCCAGTATCGCTCACAGGGATATTGCAAATTACTCCAACTTCCTCTTCATTAAATGTAGCCTTCACTACCTCAATATCCCAACTACGACCATTCCTTAACAACTCTACCACATTTGCTTCAATATTCAAATGCTTAATAGGAGACTGCACTCGATGAGAAGGTTTACTAGGCAACCATTTATCATCCCACACTTTAATGTTTAAACCATTACCCACCCTCCATACAAGCCCTTCCTTCCTTCCTTCAGCAGTTTCATAGACCCCCATATTCTTCTCCAAATCATGGAAGGTCCATAGCCTAGCTTAGAACTCAGCACATCAGAATTCTTGTAATACTTAGATTTTAACACCATAGCAACAATAGAGTCTAGTTTAGTGACAAGCCTCCAACACTGCTTTGATAAGAGAGCAGTATTGAAGCACTCCAACTCTTTAAAACCAAGACCCCCAAGCATCTTTGCACATCCCATCTTTTCCCACTTGGCCCATTGAATTTTTTTCTCATTGTTTTTATAACCTCACCAGAATCTAGCTATAATACCAGCTATTTCCTTACACAACCTCTTAGGTAACCTGAACACACTCATATGGTATGTAAGTATGGACTGAATAACTCCATTGAGTAAAACTTCTTTGCCAATAGGGGATAGGAATTGATTTTTTCAATTGTTAATCTTTTGCCAAACTCTATCCTTGATCCCCCAGAATGTGTCATAACAGGCTTTTCCAACCATGGTAGGCAGCCCCAAATATCTTTCACAGCTACTTTGCACCCTTATCCCAAGATCTTGCGCAATCCTTTCATTCTCTTCCTGTCTAACTCGAGAGCTAAACATCACTACAGTTTTTTGTAAATTCATACATTGACCAGAGGCTGCTTCATATACCCTTAGGATTTCCTTCACCTTCAAACATTTAAACCACTTAGCTCTTGCAAAGATAATTCAATCATCAACAAATAGGAGATGAGAGACTCTTATACCTCCTCTTGCAACAACCATACCTCTAATTTCACCCTTATCCTCAGCTGCATTAATAAGACTGTTCATCCCCTCTGCACACAACAGAAACATGTAAAGGATGTGATACCCCGTATTTTAGTATATTTTTCTAATTGAATGATTATTTTATTTAATTTAAGTATTGGTTCTCTTGTTTTAATTTATCATGTTTATTGTTGGGTTAATTTTCGATTTTTAAGTTGTGAAATTTATTTTAATGCGCTTTCTTGATATGAATTATTGTTTGCATTTAAATTACTCATTGCTTTAAATTATTTTATTGTTGGATTTTAATTATTTTATTTTATTAATATTGAGTTGTAGTATTTTTATTTGACTCTTATTTATTTTTATTGTACCTTTTTCTTTTGTTGGACTCTTCTATTTTCAGACTGGGCTTATTTGAGTGGATTTTTATTTTTATTTTTTCTTTTGGGCCCAACCCAGTTGGTTCCTAGCCCAACTCCCTTCTAAGGAGCCCAGGCCCATGGAAGCATTTCCAAAACTCACGTCGCATGGGTTCACCAGACTCCATGTCGCATGGTTTACACCGTTTTTCATTTTCATACACATCCCTCTCTCTTTCCTTTAGGTTTTATCTGCTTTCCACTTATAGCTTATATAAATGCTAAGCATTCTCAACCCTAGAAGAAGTGTCGCTACCCTTTTTTCACACCCTCAGCCATCCAAACTCCTCTGAGCATCCACTCTCCATTTGTGAACCATAGTTACCACCAAACCAAAAGTCTCGGTTTGCATCCAGTGAACCGCCACCCCAAAGCCAATCCTCGTGCCACAACTCCACCGAGCACAACCGCTGCCCAGCCATTGAAAAACCACCAAAACACTTTGTCCTGCTTCTCCGAAAATTGAAAATCCCACAGCTTGAACTCGCCACCTCCACACCTCGGGAGAGCCACCCTCACGCACGGAAACACCACCCCAACCTCACGAGAAGTCCCTTTCACAGCAGCATCGTTCTCATTGGAGTAGTTCAACCGTGAGCAGACCTCCCTGCCGTATACCACTATCAGTGCACCACCCACGTGAAACCGCAACTTCCCTTTGCTCAGCCACTGCACAACTCCATGTCCACCATGCACCCAAGCTCGGCCAAAAATCCAACCTGCACCGCCACCTTTGCCCCGTCACAGCAACCCATGGTTTTAACTAAGCTGAAGACCTCTGTTTTTAGCAACCGAAACAAAACATTTATCAGCTAGCGTCGTTTCGTTCATAAGCCACCTCACACGGTGCTAGCTCCACCCCAACGCCATCACCTGCACGGAAGGTACCGACCGAACACCCTAGCCACCTCAGCACTTCGCTACTCCACTTGGTAGGTCCCTCTCACGGTTACCTCCTCCCTCTCTCGGCTTCTTGTTCTTCCTTTGTGCTCTCTCTCTCTCACCGTTCTATCTCTTGCTCATCTCTCTCTCGTTCTCTCAGTGTGCCATCGTCGGACCAACGACCTCGCGCTCTTCCAACGCCGCCTCTAGTTACACTCGGTAAGCCTCGGCCGCCGCTCAAAGGCCCTTCTCTATTTTGTGGTAGTGTACGTAAATAGGAAGTGTATTTTTCTATGTCTCGGTTATCCTAATAGAAGAGATTTACTATTACCATTTTGCCCCTAATATGATGTTTCCAGTTATAATTTTCCGGGTGTGTAGTTTAATGGATTTATATTTTCATGAGTTGATTATGTATATTGGGTTTGAAATCATGAGTTTTATATTACGTGCAGGATTATATTCTTATTTGGGCTAGACGTATGGACTTATAATACTCATTCAGTATACTGATGCTTTTAACAGAATAATTATAAGTTGATCATGTTTTAGTCCTTATATGTTAAATTTACTTTGTAGGAGTTTCGTTTTAAATAGAGATTAAATAAATATTCGAAATATATTATGCGTATTAATATATATATATATATATATATATATATATATATATATTTTAGAAGTACATAGTGGTGCAAGATTTTTACTTTCAACTCTTTAAAGAGAAACTAATTAGTCTATTTTTATTAAATAAAATATTTGCTCTCGTACTTTAATCAGTTTTGTTTTAATGAGCCTTTAAACCAAAAATGTATTTTATAGCATAATTGTATCTATTACTAATATTATTATGCAAGTTTAGAAATATTCTGAGTTTGATAGTTATGTGGATATTGAGGAATTTAAGAAGTGATGGTATTTTAGAATTAAGAGAAGTTTTAGATTTTTGAGGAGTTAAAATAGGTACTTCAAGTGTGATATGAGATTATCTGTTCATTGGAGATCTATTTAAGTTATATGACATTTTATAGGTGAAGATTGACAATTATTCGGTACTGTTGTGGAGAGTCTCTAAAAAGCTAAGAAATCCAGGTAAGCAGGGTTCCTATGCTAGATTTGCATAAAAAGAAATGAACTGAGGTTGGTTTGTAAAAAAAAAAAAAAAGGTGAAAAAAACCTCAGTATATGTTTTGCATTCATTCATGAGATATGTATGAAAGAGAAAAGAAATGCTTTTGACATGAAAAATGTAGACATGAGCAATAATTGACATGTTTATGAAATATGCAAAAGAGCGAGTATGATATCAATGAGATTTTTATACATGTGATATGAAATGATTTGGATATATTTTTGATAAAATGGAAATGATATGAATATGATTAGCACGTGTTTTGATATAATATAGATATGAAAAATATTTGGCATACTTATCTGTTTGATTCTGATTCTGAATATGATTCTAATATAATGATACTGGTTCACGTGATATGGTCGGTACCAACATGATATGATATGAGTACACCCACTTTGGAAACAAAGTGGTCTTCTACGTGTTCTTTCCTATGTGCACACTCGGGACTCCGAGATTGAAAAAGGAAAAGTTTCACAATATGATACTGCCTGGTTTGGCCACCGAGGATAGTACAACCCTACCACGGGGGTTAAACATGGTATATGATATGATACGATACGATATGATATGATAAAATGAAAACGTTCAGTTATGTTATGCCTAAGCGTTTTTAAATAAGAAAATGGCCTTTGAATATGAAACAAATTTTTGAATATGAACAGTTGGTTTTTTTGAAAATGAAAATAGTTTTTGAATATGAAATGTATCTTTAAAAAAAATGAACAGTTGGTCTTTGTGTATGAAAAGATTGAAAAGTCGCTCTGATTTTCTGATAACACGTTTTTGAGATCTGCATGTGAAAATGAAATGTTTTGTTTCTGCATACCGAACTTTCTGAAAAGGCTCATGTTTACATACTAGTATATGTTCTCTGCTTACTGAGTTGTTGATAACTCACCCCCTTATCTCCAAATATTTTTCAAATGATTTTGGATATTTCAGCTAAGGATCAAGACTGTGAAGTATTGGGTGAGATGACTTAAGAGCAATGGATTAAAAATAGAAAGCTTTCGATAAATATTGGCGATTTTTGTTAAGGGATTTCCTTGCGTTCTGATGTCTTGGCATTTTGAAGAATTGATTATATTAAGAAAATTTGTTTCGATCAAACTTCCTTTATAATATTGAAAATTTGGAGTCTATAATTTTATTGTTAAATATGGGTTTAAGAGCTATGTAGAGAAGTTGATATTTTTGAGGTTACTGTATCGAGGATTTGATATATATGAATTTGTATGGTTAATTAAATTTGAAGTGTTTACATTTGATTTGAAATTTCTGGAAGTATATTAGTAGTGTTGGAGTTGATTATTAGGTAATATGAGTTAACATTTCGGACCCACGGGAATGGGGTGTTACATAAGGGGATATTGGATCCCCCTGCCTAATACCTCGTGAGGGATATATAACATCACCTGGCCTTCCATTCACCAACACAGCATAAGATACAGAAGTTATACAATCCAAAATCAACTCAATCCATCTCTCCCTAAACCTCATTCTCTGCATGACAGCTTTCAAATAAGCCCATTCAACCCTATCATATGCTTTTGAGATATCCATTTTTAGTGCCATACTTCCTCCTTTCCCCTTGGATCTGGTCTTCATCGAGTGCAATGTTTCATAAGTTGTTATTACATTATCCAAGATCAACCTACCAGAAATGAAGGCACTCTAATTTTTAGCAATGATCTTATCAAGCACCAACTTAAGCTTGTTTGCAAGGGTCTTCTACATTAACTTGTACAAAAAATTGCACAAGCTAATTAGTCTGTAGTCACCAACCTTCTTAGGCTCAGAAACTTTTGGTACAAGGGCCATATAAGTAAAATTGATGGACTTTTCAAGCACACCCCCATTCAAAAAACTTAGCACTGCAACACACACCTTATCCCTTACTGTATGCCAATAAGTTTGAAAAAAGCATGCCCCAAACCCATCAGAGCTAGGGGCTTTCAAAGGACCCATCTGCTTAAGGGCTGCCACAACTTCATCTCTTGTGAAAGGCTTTTCCAATTCCTCATTCATTTGCTCAGTGACTCGAACCCCAATGGATTGTATCCCCTCTGTCACCTGATTACAAGAAGAAGTTGTTGTTTTATAAACCTCAGTGTAGTATTGCCTAAAAGCCTCCACAACCTCCTCATTTCTTTCTTTCATTTCTGAATTAGCATCCAAAACATAAATGATTTGGTTCTTCTTCCTTCTCTACTTAACACAAGCATGAAAAAACTTAGAATTTTTTATCTCCTAAGGAATGCCAATTTCTTTTTGCCCTCTATCTTCATCTTATATCCTCATTTTCTAATAACAAACCTACCTTTTGTTGCAAGCTGTGAAGTTCTGCAAAATTGTGAGGCCCTTCTCTGTCTTGCAACTCCTTAATTCTCTTGTTTAACTGTTCAATCTCATGACATCTCTTTCCATCCCTTCTTCTAAATGTACTACTCAACTTGCCACTACACTCTTTCAGCATCTTCTGAACACACACCAGAGGTTCCCTGCCAACCTGAGAAGTATCAACCCAAGCTGTTCTAATTAACTCTTCACATTCATCTTCCCTTATCCAGCGTGCCTCAAACTTAAAAGAATACTACCTTTTAGAGACAAACCTCATGTCCTTCCTCATAGACAACATGATTGGATGATGGTCTGAACTACTTGCTGTGGGACCTTCCACTTTAGCCTTCCCAAACATATTAATCCATTTATTGTTAACCACATATCTATCCAATATTTCTTTTGTAAAAGTGTGGTCTGAATGTCTATTACTTGAAGTGAAAAAGTTACCACTCATTCCCACATCCCCCAATTTGTTTACTTCTAAAGCTTCTCTGAAACCCGAAATCAACTTTTCATCTCTTCTATTACCTCATCATTTCTCATTTTGTGATAAAAACTCATTGAAGTCTCCAGCTACACGCCATGCCCCTCCATCAGGTGGATTCAATTGCTTGAGAAGCTCCCACGACTGCCACCTCTTGATTGCATCAGGGTGTCCATAGAACCCAGCTTCCTTGATCCCCTCCTTTGACATAGGCACTGATATGCCACTGTGTATAACTCTCTATTACTACATCATCTTCCATCTCTAAAAACAAAGTCAAACCACCTTTTCTTCCCAATGGATTAATTGCCAAACACCATTCCATCCCCTACCTCCTCTTTAATTTTTCAACGGCAACAGCTTTAATTAGTGTTTCAATGAGAAACATAATTTTGGGCCTCTTATTCTTCACCAAAAGGTAAAGATCTTGAACTGTCCTAGGGTTCCCAAGCCCTCGACAGTTCCAACATATAGTAATCATAATGCACAGCACCCCTAATCTGTTATCACATACCATAATATCACTACTCTCATTTTCTTCCCATCCACTCGCATATCACCATCTTTCCCCACACAATCATTACCTTTTTTCACCCCAGAGTTTAAGCTAGAAGACTTACCTGACTCAGGCCTAGTTCTAGCCATTCTCTTCTATTGTGAGGATGTTGAATAATCCTGGTTCTGCTTAACTTCATTGGAGCTCAATTTCTCAATCAACAAATTATTCTTCTGCACAACAGCCTGTACATTAGTCATACTTATAGTAAAACCAATCTTCAATTCATTCACCTCTTGATCAACAATCTCCATACAGATTGGAGATTGAATCACCTGTTCTTGAAGTTTCACAAACAGCTTCTGATCTTCAAACAATTAAGAACACACATTATTCACCTCTTTCCCCTCCTTAACCCTCCCTGCCCCATGAGCCTCCCCTCCCTATTCTTCATCTACATGATTAGGATTTAAACAATCACCCATCTCCTCTCTTCTTCCTCTCCCTTTCTGCTCTCCCATCTTAACTGCTGTTTTATTTTTAGGTAAGGCTCGAAGCCAAACACCATACTAACCCACGCTCCCATCACTCTCCTTATAACCATCCTTTCCATAGACATTTTTGCCACAATTAAAACATAATCTAGGTAACTTTTCATACTGAAAAGGTACCCAACTTTTCCTTCCATCCACAACAATGGTCCTACCTCAAGCTACAGGTTTCTCAGATCACATTCCACCTTCACCCTCAAACATCTCCCCCAAGCTGAGCCATCCTCCTACACATCAACTTCCATAACCTTCCCTATCGAACTCCCAATCAGGTCCCCCATCTGCTTATTCATATAACTCAAAGGCAGATTTAACATTTGCACCCATAAGTAAGCATGATCAAAATCAAACAAACTAGGTTGCATTCCACCATCAAAATCAAGCAAAACAAATAGGTAACTATCAAACAACCATGGACAGTCATTGAGAACCTTCAACTTGTCTCACCGATTAACAAAGGTTAAGGGTGTAAATTTAAACTGAAAAATCGGTAAACCGGTCCGAATTGTACCGGACCGGACCGGTTTTACCGGTTTTGAATCAGTCTGATCCGGAACCAGTTCTTATAATTCATAAACTGGTTAGAACCAGTCCGGTTCCGGTTTTAGGATTTTTTGGACCGGACTAGACCGGACCGAACTGGTTGATAAAAAAATATAAAAAATAATATTTTATATATAAGTTTTATACAAAATTAAAATTATACAAAATATTTTATGTATATTAATATATAAGTTTTATATATAATGTATAATTATATGTGAAATTTATATATATAATTATATATCATATATGAAATAATTTCATATTATAATTTATAAAATATAACATAAAATGTTAATTTTAAATATGAACATTTGTAATTTGTTTGATCATATACTATTAATATAATTATATATAAGATAATGTTATTATAAAATAAAAGTTTAATTTTAAAAATGAAAATATAATTGATCATGTATTATATAGGTATACTAATATATAGTTTATCACTAATACTAATATATACTAATATATAGCTATACTAATATATAAATTTATAACTTGTACTAATAATCTAATATAGACTATAGTTATAGTTATATTAATAGTCTAATATAGATTAATAAAAATATAATAGATTTTTTTAAAACATATTTTTAATGACAAAATGTCAAACTTACATTTTAAAAAAATCGAAAAACCGGACCGAAAATCGGTAAAATCGGAAGTACCGGTTTAGGAGGGTAATCGGTGCGTAATCAGTTTTGAAAAATACAAAACCGGTCATACCGGTTCGGTCCAAGATTTTGTCCAAAACCGAACCGGACCGGACCGGTTACACCCCTAACAAAGGTAATCACAAAACAATTATCTCCAATTTCTTGAAATTCAAGAGGCTTGCCAACCTTCCAAACTTTTTCCATCATAGATTGAGCAATTTCCTTCCCAATCTTGCGCTCAAAGATTATCTTCCCCACCAGACTTCTTTCCCCCTTCAGTTCCATCGCACCACACACATCTTCCCAATCTCAGTTGGATAATCCTCTTCATCGTTCAGCTTCAATCTCCTCTACACTTCCTCCATTTCCTCCATCGCACTACTATGCCTACACTCGCAAGCAAAGAAAACCTTCTTTCCTCAGTAGAGGAGGAAGACACAACCACTTCTCCTCAAGGTGTTTTCCAAAGCAGGAAAAACCGTTGAGAGAAGACTGTATCAATTAGCCATTAGTTTGGTCAAGCGCCAACCTCTTAATAAAAATATATATACATATAAACACTTTTAGTTTCAAAATTATAATAATTATAATAGACTTTATTTTTATATTTATGTTTTTTACATTGCAAGAATAAACTAATTTCTTAATCAAACACAGGAAAAACAAAAGTGACTATATATCTGTTTAATTGCTTACTCCTGTAACAACGTGAAAGTAATGGGGTTTAGAAATGTCTCACTTAGAAGGTGAGAAGCCTCCAGAGGTTGAAGGAAGAAGAAGAGTAA
The DNA here is from genome assembly GCA_029856935.1 of Cyclocarya paliurus. Taxonomy (NCBI): domain Eukaryota; kingdom Viridiplantae; phylum Streptophyta; class Magnoliopsida; order Fagales; family Juglandaceae; genus Cyclocarya; species Cyclocarya paliurus. Next base: position 25,440,166 of record CM056957.1, on the reverse strand, counting down.
ATTTGATTGTTATATTTTTCATACGGAATACATCCCACGCATCTTCCATATATTGGAGATTCTAACAAATTGAACATAAAGGTAAATTTAAGTAAAGACAAATAACAACCCTATCCAATAGGAATAAACTACAATTATTGAAATAGTAAATAAGTTCTATAACATCATATCCATTTGGACCTTTTGCTCAGCACTCCTAATAACCTTAGCTTTGATCCCAACCGTTCACCAGATCAACATCCCACAACCTCTTTTTAGTTTAGTTACCCAGCGTTGTCTCCTTCTAGTTTAGTAACTCTTCCCAAATGTTGGCTTGTAACAATGTCCCTTTTGGTTCAAAACACCTTGCCTACAAGGTGTGGGTAATTGTTTTTCAGTTTGTGAAACCTTTCCCATGTGGTGTCCTCGTCTCGTTGCCCCTACCAACACACCAAGACTTTCGAAACTGGTAAAGATCCCTTCCTTCAAACTCGTCGATCTAACATAGCCTCTGGTCCAGGCTTCAGAACTCCCGAAGAATCCACTAAGGGAAAGAGGGGAATCAAGGTTATGGTACTTACAAGCTTTTTCTTGAGCAACAAGACATGGAAGACCGGGTGAGTGTGCGCTATTTCTAGGAGTTGTAAGTGGTAGCCATATAGGGCTTCAAAGGGGGGTTAAGAGGGTAGATGCATGCTTGGAGGAATTATACCAGCACTTGGCTAAAGGAAGCCACACTGCCTAATCTCTAGGTCGATCACTAGCAAAACAATGTGGGTAGTCTTCTAAGGTTTTGTTCACGGCCTCTGTCAGGCTATCTGTTTATGGGTGATAGGTAGTAGAGAAGGCTAGTTAAACCCCCTGTTGTTTGAACAACTCACTCCAGAACTTACTAGTAAAGGACTTGTCTTGGTCAGAAATGATGGTGTTAGGCATACGATGTAGTTAAACGTGTTTAAAGAAGAGTTGGGCTAGGGTAGTAGCTGTGTATGGATGAGTTAAAAGTATTAAGTGGCTGGATTTGGTTAATCTGTCTATGACCACCCACAAATAGTCAAAACATTTGGAGGGTGGTAAACCCTCAATGAAGTCCATTGTGACACTTGTCCAAGATCGAGAGGGAATTGGTAGTGGCTGTAAAAGTCCCCCTCGAAGAGTGTTCTCCTAATTCACCCGTTGGCACACATCACAACCCCTAATGTATTCTTTTACCTTAGCCTTCAATACTGGCCAGAAAAATTCCCTTCTAACACGATAGATGATCTTATCATATCCAAAATGCCTCCCTGTTGGGCTACTGTGTAATAGTTCCAGCAATTTAAGTTTGAATGTTTTATGGTGGGTGATGTACAACCTTTGCTTGTAATAAATCAAATCATCCATGTAGCTGTATTTGGGCCCCAACTCTTTATTCCTCCACTTTTGCAAAAGAACCTACACCTTAGGGTCATCTAAATATAATTGCCTTAATTCTTCCAACAATTCTAACTTAGGTACTGAGACCATAGTTAATGTTAGGGTTATTGGACCAACTTCGTCATGCCTCCTAGAAAGAGTATCAGCGATCTTGTTCTCCTTCCTCTATTTGTACTCTACTAAGAAGTATATCCTAGTAGCTTGGACACCCATTTTTACTGCATGGGTGTACCAACTTTTGATCCAATAAGAACTTCAAACTTTGGTGGTGGGTTTTGACTCTAAACCACGATCCCAAGAGATAGGGCATTCATCTTTGTACAGTCGAAATCAAGGCTAGTAACTCATTTTCGTAAGTAGACATGTGTAGTGTCCTTCCCTTCAAAGCTTGGCTGTAATAGGTAATAGGGTATCCTTTTTGCATCACTATAGCTCCCATTGCCTTGCCCAAGGCATTACATTCGATAGTGAATGGATGTGAAAAGTCTGGACGGGCGAGGACAGGTGGATTCATCATTGCCCATTTCAAGTTGAGGAAGGCCTCCTTATCTTCTTGATTCCACTAAAATCTATCATGCTTCAACAAGCTAGTTAAAGCTTCAGCAATTCCTCCATAACCATTGATGAAGTGCCTGTAATAACCAGTCTGGCCTAGGAAACCATGAGGCCCTTTATAGAGGAGGGTCTTGGCCACTTTTCCATTGCCTTAGCTTTTCTGGGTCAACCTTGAACCTCTACACTTGGACAATCTTGCAAAGAGCTTGTATTGCTGTGTGTCAAGAGTGCTTTTGAGGTGCAGTAGGTGCTGCTCCATATTCTTGCTATAGACAAAAATATCGTCAAAAAACACCAATATATACTTACTCAGAAAATACCTGAAAATAGAATTCATTAAACTTTAGAAGGTGTTAGGAGCATTGGTTAAGCCAAACGGGATAATCAAAAATTTGTAGTGGCCTTCATAGGTATGAAAGGTCGTCTTAGGTATATCCTTAAGTTTGACACGGATCTGGTGGTATCCAGATCCGAGATCTAGCTTAGAAAATACTGTAGCTCCACTTAATTCATCCAACAGTTCCTTAACAATTGGTATAGAATATTTATCCTTGATTTTCACGCTATTGAGGGCCCGATAGTCAACACACAACCTCTAAAACCCAACTGTCTTCCTTACTAAGAGCACGAGGGATGAATAGGGGCTTTGGCTAGGCAATATTACTCTAGAGATCAGGAGTTCTTTTACAATTTTGTTAATTTCATCCTTTTGAAAAAATGGGTATCTATATGGTTTGACTGATATGGATTTTGTGCCAAGGTGGAGGACAATGGAATGATCATGAGATCTATGTGGGGGCATGGTGTTTGGTTAAGAAAAAACATCTTGAAAGTGGTGTAGGAGTTTTTGGATTTCTAAGGATGGTTGCTAAAGGTGTAAATTTAAACCTAAAAATCGATAAACGGGTCCGAACCAGACCGGCTTTACCAGTTTTGGACCTGTCCGGTTTGGGACCGGTTCTTATAATTCGTAAACCGACTGGAACCGGTCCGGTTCCGGTTTTAGGATTTTCCAGACCGGACCGGACTGGTTGGTAAAAAAATATATAAAAAATAATATTTTATATATAAGTTTTATACAAAATTAAAATTATACAAAATATTTTATATATAATGTATAATTACATGTGAAATTTTTATATATAATTATATATCATATATGAAATAATTTCATATTATAACTAATAGTCTAATACTAATATATAACTATACTAATAATCTAATGTTAATACTATTATACTATTATATAGTCTAATATATTATAATTTATATAGCTATACTAGTATATAAGTTTATAACTAATACTAATATATAGTCTATAACTAATACTAATATATAACTACACTATCAATCTAATATTAATACTATTATGTAGTTTAATATATTATTTAACTATACTAATATATAAGTCTATAACTATTTAACTAATATTAATAGTCTAATATAGACTATAGTTATACTTATACTATTGTCTAAAATGTCAAATTTACATTTTTTTAAAATCGGACCGAAAATCGATAAAACCGGAAGTACCAATTTAGGAGGGTAACCGGTGCGTAATCGATTTTGAAAAATACAAAACCGATCATACCGATTTGATCCTAAATTTTGTCCAAAACCAGACTGAATCGGACCGGTTACACCCATAATGGTTGCTACCCTAAGTGGGCCCCTTTTCCTTCCAATAACTGCAGTAGGACCACTTGACACTCCATGTTGTTACTGTAAAGTAAACTCTCTTCTTCATTGAATTTTAGGGTAGTGAGCCCTTTAAGTGTGACTTCCTTTCCTGTATTAGTAAATTGCATTAGTAAACTCTGAAAATTCCATCGAATGGCACTAAGGGTTTGGAGCCCAGTGACTCCTAATACCATGTTACAGCCCGCTAGATTTAGAATATAAGCTCTAGTATCAAAGGAGATCCCATGTATAGACAAGGGAATCTTGGTAACCATCCCTTCACTATCCACCATGATCCCATTAGCCACCTTAACCCTTACCCTGTCACTACTATCACAAGTAAACTTGGTTTTATGTAAAACCCCAACATAAAAAAAAGTTATTGGTGCTGCCTGTGTTAATAAGCACCACTAACCAACAATTTCCCATAGTCGCTATAACCCTCATGCTCCTCGGGTTCAGTGAACCCATTATAGCATGTAATGAGATCTCAGGGTTATCTTTAAGTAGCTCTAAATTAACTACATAGTCCACAGCTTCTCCCTCACCTACACTTATCTCCTGTAATTGCACCTCCTTAGGTTGATCATAAATTTTTTCAATCAAGTACAACTTAAGTTTCTAATACTTATGGTCAGGTTGCCATTTAGCCTCACAGTAGTAACATAGACCTTTCTCATGCCTGTCCTTCATCTATGTTCGGTTAATTTTTTGGACTGGAAGTAGGGCTTTGGGTGGTTTGGATAGTCCTAGAAGTCTATTTGGTGGTTTTAACAAGCATGGGTTAGGGTTGTAAGGAGGGGTCCATCTGTTTGGTTTCTTGGTGGCTACGTTTTCTTCTTGAATCTTGGCTAAACTATAAGCTGAGTAAATTGTGAGGGTGGAACATCCTAACAGAGAGCCTAATTTCATCACTTAAACCACTTAAAAAATAACTTAACTTGTAATGATCCGAGAGGCCCCTAAGTCGATTAGACAAGTTTTCAAATTGGGTTTTATACTCTTCCACTGACCTCGTTTATTTGAGCCATGTGAGAACCTCCATAGGGTCATCGTAACAATTGGGTCCAAATCTAATGAGCAAAGCCTTCATAAATGTATCCCAATCTCCTAGCAATCCCAATTCATTCAAGTCTTGGAACCATGTGAGGGTCTTACCCTTCATGTGGAAGGACACTAGATGTAACCGATGGTGTGGCAAAGTGTTATGGAAGGAGAAAAATTGATTTACCTTGTAGATCTAACCATTAAGGTCATCACCACTAAAAACTGGATTGTCAGACCTGATGGATCTGGTCTGTACTTCCCCAACCTGACATCATCATCTGTTCATTTTTGAGTTGATTGCTTGTTGATGTTTGCCCATGAGTCTGATTGTTGTTGTTCCTTTGCAGCTCCAAGGTCAAGGCTATCAGCTGTTGCTTTAGGCCTTGCATCTCAGATTCAATGGTCTCGAATTGAGTCTCTATGTTCTTTTTGAATGTATTTAAACCTTCTTGTAATTGTGAGAGTTTTACACCTTTAGCCATGGTAGGAATGTAGGAAGGATAACTCTTGATACCACTTCGTAACAACGTGAAAGTAATAGGATTTAGAAATGTCTCACTTAGAGGGTGATAAGCCTCCAGAGGTCGAAGGAAGAAGAAAAGTAAATTTGATTGAAATATTTTTCATACGGAATACATCTCACACATCCTCCATATACTGGAGACTCTAACAAACTAGATATAAAGGTAAATTTACGTAAAGACAGATAATAACCCTATCCAATAGGAATAAACTACAGTTATTGAAATAGTAAATAAAGTCTATAACATCATATCCACATGGACCCTTTGCTCAGCACTCCTAATAACCCTAACTTTAATCCTAGTCATTCACCAGATCAACGTCCCACAACCTTCTTCTAGTTTAGTTACTTGGCATTGTCTCCTTCTAGTTTAGTAACTCTTCTCAAACACTGGCTTGTAACAGCTCCTATAATGAAATCTTCACATGGACACATTGAAGGTAAAATAGTCTCTTGTTGGGGTTACTAATTTGTATTATATTATATTCTATTCTTTTGTATTCTAATATCCATAGACATTAATTTAGACTCAACATACTTTTAGTATTTAATAATATTATTTTTTTAGATCTTCATATGGATCATATCAATAAGGAAAATTCTATACACTATACTAACATCCTACTTTCATCCCATTAAGTAAGATGTGTCACATTTATCACCATTAAATGATCATTTATTGCATACTTCTTTATCATTTAATGGTGATGAATGTGTCACATACTACTTAGTATGATCAAACTAGGATAAGAGTGTGATATATAGCATTACTCTAGCATTAATACTACTTAGACATGTCTTTAGTGAGAAACGAGTTTCATTTTATATATCTATTTCTCTTCTACTTTAAGTCTTAAAGTTTGATTAAAAACTTTAGATAATTCAAATCCATTACTTGGTTGGTTGTCTCCAAACAAAACAGTAAGTACTAGTGAAAGGAATTAAGCCTGAGATTGTTCATTCAGGCTGAAAAATGCATCACCCACTCACCCATATTTGGAAGCGAGTATAGGTATAGGACCCGGATACTGAATCTTAAACCCGATACCCGCACATTTTTTGTTCATTGTACTGGTTATTTTAATAACTACACAAAGCTACATGGTCTACCATAAAAATTGTATGCATTATGCAATGCATTAAAATTGCATAACATGACAACTGTGATTTGGGTTGAATATGGGGAATTAATTAAAGAGAGCTACAAGAGACACAAAGGGATTCCACAAATTGACGTGGCACAGTACCAATGTGCCATGCCTTTTTTGTTTTTCATTTTTCCCCTCCCCTACTCCATTCTTTCCTGCTCCCTTTCCAAAACCCTTGAGACCCCCATTTGTATAGCCCAACGTCGCCGTAGCCCAACCATCTTCTTCGTCCATCATCGACGTTGTTGCCCCTTGTCGGTAGGTACAAATGTAATAGCCCACTCGAAATTTAATGGATGAATTTATTTAGACTTTAGGAATGTCGTGACAACTCTAAAAATGTCTCACGAATCGAAAAATCACGTAGGTTTTTGTATTTCTGCTTAGTCAATTTCTTACTTAGTTTGGCAATAGAAATATGGTTTTATTTATTTGAGATGTTTAGGAGTATGATACTGAGAAACAATTTGTCCCATTAGTCTCAAATGAATATTTAGAATTTTATGAGGGAATAATACAGTTTTCATTTTTCGTATGATAACTGTTCGAAAACGCATTATGATTTAATTAAGGTACTTAGGAGTCAAAATTTGCAAAACAAATTGCACTATTGGGTTCGTAGGATTATTTATGATTTTATCGTACAAAATTTATTTTTTCCTTCTTCGAAGTAAATAGTAACATTTGTGATAGAGTCATGTGGCACTCAATCTAGTCAATTTTTAAATCACAATGTGGATTGTCCAAATGAATATAGAGAATTTTTATTTGGACACTTGGCAAGATCTTAACTATACTTGATGAATAGTATAGGACACTAGGTGCTAGGACAAACCATGAGATGGAAATGTGACAGAAAGAAAGAAAAATTAAGCATTATGATCATGTCACCTAAGGCAAAGACTATTCCTTCCAACTATTCATTTGTGATAAACCAAAGAAGGTTTCAACTCTAGTGAAACTAAGGGTGAGCATCGGTCGGTCCGGACCGAGAAAACCGGACCGGACCGGTCATTTTGGACCGAATTCATTCGGTCCGGTCCACGGTCCGATTGTTTTTCGGACCGGACCGGACCAAATGTATTTCTATATTTTTTTTATATTTATATATATATAATTAATTATATATAATTATACTATATTATAATTAAGTATAGACTATTAATACTATTATATATTTATATAGTTATACTAATGGTTATATTAGTTGTTATATTAGTTTAGTTATACTATATTATAGTGATTTATTATAAGTTATAAGTTTATAAGAAATTATAACTATATTATATATTAGTATAAATTATAATGATTTAGTATAGTTATAAGTATAGACTATAGACTATAGTTATACTTATACAATTATACTTATACTAAATTACTAATATATAGCTATAACCTATAGCCTATACTATATTACTAATAGTCTAATACTTTATACTAATACTATTATATAGTTATACTAATAGTTATATTAGTTTAGTTCTACTATATTATAGTGATTTATTATAACTATATTATATATTAGTATAAGTTTTAATGATTTAGTATAGTTATAACTATTAACTATAGACTATAGTTATACTTATACAATTAGACTTATATTAATATTACTAATATATAGCTATAGCCTATACTATATTACTAATAGTCTGATACTTTATACTAATACTATTATATAGTTATACTAATAGTTATATTAGTTTAGTTATACCATATTATGGTAATTTATTATAACTATATTATATATTAGTATAAGTTATAATGATTTAGTATAGTTATAACTATGAACTATAGACTATAGTTATACTTACTAATATTACTAATATATAGCTATAGTCTATACTATATTACTAATAGTCTAATACTTTACACTAATACTATTATATAGTTATACACTTATACTAATACTTATATTAGTTTAATTATACTATATTATAGTGATTTATTATAACTATATTATATATTAGTATAAGTTATAATGATTTAGTATAGTTATAACTATTAACTATAGACTATAGTTATACTTATACAATTATACTTATACTAATATTACTAATATATAGCTATACTATATTACTAATAGTCTAATACTTTATACTAATACTATTATATAGTTATACTAATAGTTATATTAGTTGTTATATTACTAATATATAGCTATAGCCTATAGCCTATACTATATTACTAATAGTCTAATACTTTATACTAATACTATTATATAGTTATACTATAATTGTCATTATAGTATTAGAATCATAAATTATACTAATATTACTAATATATAGCTACACTATATTACTAATAGTCTAATACTTTATACTAATACTATTATATAATTATACTAATCATGATTCATAATAACTAATCACTATAAGGTTATCACTATATATATTTAGTATCAATGTATTAATATATTCTTTAATGTATTACTAATACTATTAAGTATTAAGAGTTATAGTATAAATTATAATATATGTATAATTTATAAATTTATAATAGTATGTATAATTAAATATTTTATTTTTATTTATAATAGGATGTTAAGTATGTATCTTTCTCAATTATGGATATAATATATATAGATAATTAAATTATTCATGTTTATTGCTTCATATACAAAATGTTAAAAGTTGTATATGGCTCATTATATATTAACATACTTTAAGTTAGTAATAAAGTAATAATTAACATCATCAATAATGTAATTTTCATCTAATTTATTATCATTGATCATATAAAATATTTTTTTATTGAGTTTGTTACATAATCCATATTAATAAGTCACTTAGTTTAATTTAGTATTGTAAATAAATTTTTTTATTAATTGATTTAAAAAGTTTATATAGATATACTAATATATAAGTTTATAACTAATACCGATAGTCTAATATAGACTATAGTTATACTTATAATTAATATAGTTATACTAAATCACTAAAAGTTTATAACTAATACTAATATATAGTCTATAACTAATATTAATATATAACTATACTATTAGTCTAATATTAATACTATTATGTAGTCTAATATATTATTTAGCTATACTAATATATAAGTCTATAACTATTTAACTAATATTAATAGTCTAATATAAACTATAGTTATACTTATACTATAGTCTAAAATGTCAAATTTATATTTTAAAAAAAATCAAAAAATCAGACTGGACCGAAAATCGATAAAATAGGAAGTATCAGTTTAGGAGGGTAATCGATGCGTAATCAATTTTGAAAAATGCAAAATCGGTAATACCGGTTCAGTCCTAAATTTTGTCCAAAATTGGACCGAACCAGACTGGTTACACTCCTAAGGATACTTGTGTATCTATGGTGGTAAAAAACCATTATTCATGTTTCTTATGCTTATATATACGTTATGTTACGTCACGCCACATCTTCATTTCAAATACATACTTATTTGATACACGTTATATTATGCCATGCCATGATTTAATTTTAATTCATACTTATCTATTACATGTTCTATCATGTCACGTCATGTTTATCTGTTACACATCATGTCATGTTATGCCATGTCATCTGTGACACAATCAATTATTCCATGTCATGTCATGTCACATGCATAAAGCATGTTACGAAAGATAGTATTTTCAAGTCAGTTAAGTCTTTTATGTTTATCACGATCCCAAGTGTTAGGATGAGACATTATTCTAGTGAAACTTCTTTGTTCACGCTGGAGTGTTAAACTAGTTTAAAATTTCCTAGGTTGATAAAGTAAATATCAACATGCTTTGAATGAGACTTAAAGAACTGGTTTCTAGAGTGAAGTCATGCACCAACACTGATGGTGCTAACTGCAGTTCAATTTCATGTTATGCATACTCGCAACAGGTGCAAATACATGTGAAGTGATGTATATGTTAACGTACTCACACATGGTGCAAACACTTATGATGTGATGCGATATCGTTAAACAAGATTCCAAATTTATGTTCAATTCACGTTCAATTTCAGTACATGTCAGTTTCAATTCACATCACTTTCAGTTCATGTCATTTTAGTTGATGTTTGTTTCAGTCCATGCCAGTTTTCAAGTTAAGTCAACACATGTCATGCTATTTTTCCAAGTCATGTCACATCACGTTCATTCATGCTTACATCAACATTTATGTCTTTTACTGTCATGCCTACATTTGTAAACTGTTAGTTTAAGTTGGTTGTTAATTTGCTGATATTTATAATCAAATATCACTTGATAATTCCAACTACTATTCTTTCTAGAATGGTAGATTTTTTGTCAAGATCTAGAGAACCGGCCGAGGATCATCTAGACGAGGTCGATTAGGCCACGACGTGACAATGAGGAGCTCATCATGTCAATGATCCAATTTTTAGATTGGATTATGACTATCTTAGCCTACTCATTAGACTAGCCTAATAGTTATGTTCGTTTAATTATGTACTTAAAAAACACTGTCTCCATTACTTGTATTGTTACAGACCTTTTGTGTGACACGTTGACTCCCACGTATGGAAATACAGGAATCTTGACGTCAGAATGATGACAACACGGGCCATGCATCCCAACAATAAGTGCTCAAGTGTGTGCGAAATGTAAAAAATGCACAACAAAAGTCGTAGCGGTTAATTAAAAGTTAGCCAACTAAGTACTATAAATTTAAATACAAATTTTTAAAATAAAATGCATTTAAAAAGTTATACAATTATCCAATATAAATATAATACAAACCAAATACGTAGCCAAGAAGTGGGAGACAAATCCCAATACACGGGCAAGTGATCCCAAATCACTTTTCCGATGAAGCCAAATCCTAAGGCTCTACATCAACATCATCTGCATCACAATCTACGGTACCATAAAACGGTATCACATGGTAAGAAATACTACATGAGATATGAATCTCAGTAAGTAACAATCCAAACAACCCAAGAGATAAAATTGTATTAATGCAACCAACAAATATGCGTGCATATGATGGAATATGCATTAGACCCAAAACATCATTTTCTTTGAAAATGAATATTTTCTAACATACGCCAAAATCTCATTTTGACCCGAAACATTCCATTAAAACATTTCTTGCCAATTTACCTGAAAATGACTCAAAATAATAATTTACCATTTTCTCAGAAAATGGTCCACATAAAATCTTTTTATCCAAATCACGCCATTTTTTCAGAAAATAACCCATTAATCCATTTTTACTATATGCACCATGATTTCTCATAGGGACCATTCGCACACTCTAGCTCCCTTCGTCACACCATGGGTAACAACCGTGTGAGTGGCTTCATAACTAGCAATGCCCAGTTCCATGTCCAACATGTTCGTGGCCAAATATCCTTTAACTCCTGCCAGTAAGAGGGGCCATGAAGTCGGCACGAGAGAGTTACCATCCCATCCGATTTCGTAGTCTCCCAGCGATAACCTAGAGGACGTCATTCAGTATATTTCGCTCATGAGTGATCAGAGGAGTTCCACCAAGATAATACCCAATCTCGGCTTGGGGTCGTGATACACAAGCACCTAAAAACCATTTCTCACATAAAAATTCAGTTTTCAAATATACACATGAACATGTATGTAATTATGCGAAAACTCAGTTTTTATTTACAAATATGAATATGCGTGCAAATGCATTGTATATGACATAACACAAATATTTAACAGCTAACAAAACCCAGTATAATCCACTCACACAACAACTCCATCTTCCAATCCAACCGACCCCCTTACTCCTCGGACTCAGTTCGGCACAACTAACCAATTCACAGTAAATATGAGTTAGCGCAAAAATACATTTAAATCTTAAAAGTTCTTTGGAAATATATTTACAGCCCTATAATATAATTTTTGAAAGATCACGAAAAAGCTAGAAGTAGCGGCACAACCACGCAACAATGTATTTTAGACTATGGTCGTGGGTTTCAAAAATTCAACTTTTAAACGGGGACAAACGAAAGCTTGGGATTCTTAGGGAAGGGTTAAGGGTGTAGATGAGGCTAGTGGTGGTGGTCATTGGCCGTGTGTGGCGGCGGTTGGAGGCCAAAATACCCAAATTGAAAATAGGGATGGAGGAGATTCACCGGTAGCGGATTAGAGCCGAGGATGAATGGGATAGGTAACTGAGAGGCCACTAGTGCTGTGGTAAAAAAGTGGTGGCCAATGGCTGCGTGATGGCAACGCTAGAACGAAAGAGGGTCGTGGCTTGAAGCCATGCGTGGAGGAGATTGACGGTGAGAGAGGAGCTGAAAATGGATGAGTGAGGTCGCCGGCCGGAGGGAAAGAAAATGAGAGGGGCGGTGTCGGCAATGGGCAGTGTGGGAGGACGAAGCAAACGGACAGGAGAGAAGGGAGGGGGTGTCGAGCGGGCTGGGAGGCAGGGGAGGAAAAGGAAGAAAAGAAAGAAAAAAAAAAAGAGAAAAAGGAAAAAGAATAAGGAAAAGAAATGAGATCCAGCCTTTTTATCTTAGATCTCAAACTGATCTAATGACGATTATTTCAACATGACAATTTAAATAAAACTAATTTAAACATAATGATTAAGTAAAATAAAATAATAAAATATAACAATAAACTAATTTAAAATAACAAACAATAATTAATAACAATAAAACATATTGAATTAAATTTCATAATTAAAAGTCATAAAATAATATCACGTAAATCATTTAAAATGTAAATCAAGAAAGCCTATAATCCTAAGAAATGCAATAATTACTTAATCAAAGTACACGTAAATACGGGATATCACGTTTTGGGCAAGTACTGTAACTTTTGGATCTCAGTTATTATATGATAATAAAGTATGCTTATGTTATTTAGGGATATGCCATATCTTGTAAATAGTATTGCTCAAGAAAAGAATTATCTGTTGTGAATATTACATATTGTTAGATGTATGTAAAATGCATTGTATCTTTATTAGTCATAAACGAAGGTAGATAACATTATGTTGCATATCCTTACGCTTCAATGTACACCAAATCCCAAACAGAATCGGAGGCTTATTTTATAAAATAATAAAAATGGAAAATGCTAGATGCCCGCTTGGGGCTCTCGCTGGGTTCTAGTAAGTGTATTTTAATGTGTTTTTTAATTTTTTTTTTATATAAATTTTTTTAACAATTTTAAATATTTTAAAAAAATAAAAAATATTCATAATATTATTAAAAAATATTTTCTTAATCATGAAGTAAAATAAAAAATTATAAAAAAATATTTTTATGATTTCTTATTTTACTTCGTGATTAAGGAAGTATTTTTTAATAATTTTTTTTATTTTTTGATTAAAAAAATATTTTTTAATGATGTTCTAAATTTATTTTATTTTTTTAAAATATTTAAAAGTGTTAAAACATCTATATAAAAAATAACTTAAAAAAAAAAAAACACATATAAACAATGCTACACCCTAGCAGAAGCTGTCAGCGGGGCTGTAGCATTGTCCAATAAAAATATAGGGTTTGATAACCCAAAACTTGGTGCACCTTCTTGGCGCGTGGGAGTACCCCTCCAATCACGAGGTGTATTCTCATATGCTCGTCCCCAGATCGGCCGACGCGCGTCGTAAAAGCCGCTGTGTTTCCGTACTATTGTTTGCAATGGGGGCGCGTGTGGGAGAGATTGTGATTACGCAGTTTTCGTTGGAGTCCAACGAAATGATCGATCGATGCCACACGACGTTTACTGCAAATTTACAAGCTCTCGTCCTTGACACGTGGCACTCATGGGCCGGACCCACTGATCGACCGAATCAACGTCCATTTACCGCTTCCAACATATGATTATTACGTGTGAGCGCCATATACGTGAAACCCACAGACTGATTAACATAATCTCTTTTATGGGACTGCAATTACGGAGTTAACCTTTGTCTTTTAATCCGGCCAGGACTCGATGAGGGGGATGGGAGTCGGGACACGGCACCCCTCGTCAAAAACCAGGATGTTTTCGGTAATTCGATTTCCTCGGAAGGATAAAATTGGATTAGAATAAAAAAATGACTACATGAAGAATTCGCCGGGATAATAAACGGCGACCGGAGAAAAAACCGACCGGCGAGAGGGGTTCGATATTTCCTATATAAACCCGTCACCACGCCCTTTGTTCCCCCACAAATTAGCATTCTCCCTCCGCTCTTGCGCTCTCGCTCTAACCTATTACACACAGAGCCTCTCTCTCTCTCTCTCTCTCTCTCTCTCTCTCTCAATAGAATTCCTCTTTAGATTCAAGCACTCCCTTAGAGGTAAAATTCTATCTCCAAACAGTGAATTTAATATTTAATATTTAATTGTAAGTTTTAATTCTTTATTCGACCTAAAATGGATAATTTGTTTATATCAATCAGTGGCATGAATACGAATGAATCATGAGGTTGGCCATCGGATTAGTGCCTCAATTTCCGAATGGGGGAGATACGAACATGTTCGATCCGTGTGAGAATGCTGGTTTAGTGTGTAGATTAGTGGGGATTAGGTGTGTGGTCTGGGGATTTGAGCTCTGTGCGAAGAGGGATTAGTTTTGAAGGTGGACTGCTTGATTCTTTGAAACCCTAGAAAACTAATGCTAGCTTAGTTGGTGATGTGGAGAGTATTGTGATTCGGAGGTTGATCTTTGCTTTTTTTTTTTGCTTGATTGGTGATGGGAGTGAGGCCTGTTCTATGTGATGCATATGTAATTGAGTATGTGAAAATCGGGGTTTCTGGATTTGGTGCACTGTTACTCCCCCATGTATTTTTACAACAGGGTGGTGGCAAGGGCCGCGAAATCTTTTTGTTAGGGTTATATGCATACAGGTTCTGCTTTTTGGTGTCGTTGCTGGGTCTTAGTTAGCAATATGGATCAAGGTTTTAATTTCAGTTCTGGCTGGAACGGCCGGAATTTGCCGTGCAGGAACGGTATGACATATGAAATTATGAATCAAGGTTCTGCTATTTGGTCTCATTGCTGGGTCTTAGTTAGCAATATGAAATTATGAATGCCTACTAGAAGGTTAATCATGCCTATATCGTTTCCTGCTCTCTTGTATTCTCTCTGCACATTACATGCTTTATTTGAGTACTTGGCAACGGATAGGGTTGAGTTTTTGTCTTGGAAAATTTGATGCACATGTCAAAATTAAAAAAGGTTTCCATTTTTAGCACTCTATGCATTGTGAATTATGGTTTGATTCATTCATTATGGTTTGATTCATTCAACCTATTAAATAGGCTTTAACTGAGTGAGATCTGGGTTTAAGGTTATTCTGTTTTTGTTTTTGTTTTTGTTTTTTTTTTGTTTTCTATTGGTGTGATTTTCAATAGGTAAGGCTTTATGCATCTGTCTTTAAAATTATCTAATATCTATATGTTGGCTTGCTTTTTAAATTTAGCCCTGATTCCTTTCTTAGTTTCCTTTCTACTGTGCTTGTAGATTGGTTTGCTGAACTTGATCCGCAGAAACTAGCGGGCAATTAAAACTCTTATAAGTAGTTTTTTGTGGATCCTTCTGCCTTGGGTCACTGCTGGCATGTCATGTGCATTTTTTGTTAAAGAGAAAACTAGAAGAGCATCTGTTGAACCTGTTCTCAGACACAGTTTCGATTGTATGCATTTACATATGAGATGGGTTCGCGTGGAAGGCCATTATTTGATCTCAATGAACCCCCTGCTGAGGATAATGAGAGTGATGGTGTCCTCAGCTTCCAGCCGCAAAAAACACATCTATCTATGAATCCCAACACTGCTGACTTGGTTGCAGCTTCGACTGCTCCCCAAAGAATAACGAATAATCTTACCTTTTCACATGCATCATTGGTATCTGGCTTTCAGCCTTTTGTACGGCCCAAACCTGTACATGGCCCTGAAAAGGGTACTGAACAGAAGAGGGCTGGGGATAAGAATCCCAAGACTAGTAATGATGAGGAGATGAGAGCCTCACCTTCATTTGTTCAGGGTTCAGCAGAAGTTCCATCTGCTGAAAGAGAAGAAGGAGAATGGTCTGATGCTGAGGGCTGTACTGATGCATATGGAAACACTAGTTTGAGTGAACGGGGTAAAGCTTCACAAGAGCAAGGAACATCTGAAGTGAGGGATCGTTTTGCTTCTGGTCTAGCTGCTGACAATATCTCTTCTGGTGTCAAAGCTTTTCAAAGTATCAAGGATGAAAATAGTACTTGTGCTTCTTTAGAATTGGATCCAGATCCCAGTGATCAGAAAAGCAATGGTAGTCGAAATACTGAAGGAAATGCAAGAGGTGATGTGTCCTCAGATGGTCTGGAGGAACCTGGCTTGGTCCCAAAACCAAGAGAAGTTAAAGGTATTGAAGCAATCCATGCAGTTAAATGTGCAAATAATCCTGGAAAAAGGAAGATTGACCAGAAAAGGGAAGAAATGCTAGGCAAGAAACGCAGTAGACAGACCATGTTTCTTAATTTGGAAGATGTCAAACAAGCTGGTCCTATGAAAACTTCAACACCAAGAAGGCAGACCTTTTCACCACCAATCACAACTCGTTCTGTGAAAGATGTCCGTAATGCTCCTCCATCTTCTGAGCGTGTTGGAGAAAAGCAGAGTCAGCCAATGATGCCGGATCAGAAACAACTTGATGTAGCATGTTATGAAGGAGGCACCTCTTTGGAATCTACTGAACTCAAATCTGAATGTGACGGTGATATGAGCTCTGGACTACTTGGTAGGCCTCGGAGGTTAAATGGAGAAACTGATTTTTCTGCGGAGGCATCCCTGCCACCCATTCCTAGACAGAGTTCATGGAAGCAGCCCACAGATTTGAGGCAGCCAAAGAATTTTCTGGTCTCAAATAGGAAGTCGGCTTTGATCAATCAAAACTCCATGGATTCCAAATTGGGAAGCAAGAAACATCTTCCACCTAAGAAGCAAACTTTCAACATTACTCCATATCAGGACACATCGGTGGAGCGACTTATACGGGAGGTGACCAATGAAAAGTTTTGGCATCATCCAGGTATAATGTAATCATATGTTTTTGTCAGTCTATTGGTTTTAACTGTAATTATGTCTATTGGCTATTTATTTTCCCCATTTGTGTTAACTTGGAGTTTCGCCACATCTGAATGATGTGTCCTTCCCTATTTCTCATGTTAATGCTCTAATACTGTTGGATTATTATGTTTTTGAGACTATCTCTTATCTGCACTGAATTGTTACTTAAAAAATTTCACCATGTAATTCTTACCATCATTTTGTGTCTCTTTCCAATCATCTTTCTTGTGTTTTGCTTGTTTATATGCGTGGTGATGAAGATTGTTTTTCCTCTATATATTTTGTGTTGTTATGAGATCTGCAGTTTTTGCCACTCATTGTCCATATCCTATTCCTATTCAAAGTTGGAATTGCGGATGAAGTATGATTTCTTGCATGAATTCTGAATGAGTAAAAGCTGATGTTTTGTATTGCTCAGGCCCACACATAGTGAAGGGGTCCAACCATGAAGTCATCCTGTTAGTTAGAAGAATATATGGGGTAATGGGGGGTCAATGTGAATTAACAAGGATATGATTTACTCCCCTATCTTATGCATTGTTAGAATTTCGAGCACCAAATGCTTCAGAGGTTTTAGATTTTTTGGTTGTTTACAGTAATAGAATGTTGTTAATATGAATAATTCTGCTTTCCCCATTTATATACAGAGAAATAGATTTGGAGGTTTGGTAAATTCTAGTAGCCGTTGCTCGTGTACATCCTATGTACTTGGGTTATGTCTACTCTTCTATTAAGAAAATTTAATGATTACCCATCAAAAAATAGATTGGTAGTTTTTAACAATGATCTCTGCCCCTTTTGAAATCTATAGGAAATCAATTATCCATGCTATTTTTTAAACTTATAAAAGAAATAATTTCATTTTTTAACTTCCTATCCTGCTACTTTCCCTACTTTTAGCACACTTCTCCCTCGTCATGTTACCAATAACAACCTGTTCACCCTGTTTTGTAATAATTTCCACTTCAGTTATGCAATTATGAAAGTCGCTAATTTTATTGGATTGCAGCCATATCATTGTGCCTGTGGTTGATATGCTCAACTGTTTTGCTGTATGGCCTATCAATTCTATTTTTTTTCCTTGTCTTTTCTCTTGGTCGTTTCTTTGTCCCTTGGAGCGTAAATTTGCCTTTGTTATGTGTGCAACTGATTAATATTTTTATGCATCAGAGGACACTGAGCTCCAATGTGTGCCCGGTCAATTTGAATCAGTAGAAGAGTATGTTAGAGTATTTGAGCCTTTGCTTTTTGAGGAATGCCGGGCACAACTCTATAGCACTTGGGAGGAGTTAACTGAAACGGTTTCAAGGGATACACATGTGATGGTCCGTGTAAAGAGTATAGAAAGGCGAGAAAGAGGTAGCAAAAACTTTTCATTCAGTTAATTAGTTCCAATTTCAATTGAATATAAATCAAATGAAATTTACACAGCAGTTTGGCCATTCTAGAAGATAATTTAAATTTAAATTTATTAGAACAGTAGTAGTCCTGTATATTTTCAGAGTCAACTTTGCAACCTTCAATAGGATGAAACATTCCTATAGGATTGCTCAATTTCATAAGCAATGAGGCTTTTTTTTTTTTTTTTTGCGCTGATGCTGTTTTTTCTCTCTCAACTGATCTAGTGCAGAAAATAATTCTTGCAACTTCCTTGGAGCTGTGTTTTAGAATTGTAAATTTGATATTCTATATTCATTTTCTTAGTGCAATCACACATTCATGAATTTTATGCTAGACGTTTATGCTTATATAAGCAAGGCATTATTCTATTGCCCTGCTAATATCAACTAGTTGAAATGTTTCTTTATTGGCTCAGGATGGTATGATGTGATAGTCCTTCCTGCAAATGAGTGCAAGTGGACATTTAAGGAGGGCGATGTTGCAATTCTTTCATCCCCCAGGCCTGGAGCAGGTTTGATATGAGAATAGCACTTCTGCTTGTTTAATTGATAATATGAATATTGGTGTTTTCATGTTACTTCTACCGATGTTAATTGTCATCATGTTAAGCAGTTAGATCTAAGAGGAGCAACACCTCCTTAAATGATGATGAAGGGGAGCCTGATATCAGTGGACATGTAGCTGGTACTGTCAGGCGTCACATACCTATTGATACTCGTGATCCTCATGGGGCAATCCTTCATTTTTATGTTGGGGACTCATACGAACCTAATAGGTTTGTCAGACTGCTTTACTTTTCTTTCCTAGACTTGGATGGTTCTTGAATCGCTTGTCACTGAAATTTTGTTCTTGGAGATGTACAGTGTCTGCACCTGTTGGCCAATATGTTGACAATTTTCGTCTTGAATGTTTTATTTTATTGTTTTTTCCAGCATGGTTGATGATGATCACATTCTGAGGAAGCTTCATCCCAAGGCCTTTTGGTATCTAACTGTGCTTGGTTCTCTTGCAACGACGCAGCGGGAGTACATTGGATTGCATGCATTTCGCCGTCTCAATGTACAGGTGACAATATGAATTTATTTTATATGGTCTTAATGTTTTATCCTATATAGGAATGTTTATACGAATAGAAGCTTACAAATAAGTCTTCTGCAGATGCAAACTGCAATCCTTCAGCCTAGTCCTGAGCACTTTCCAAAGTACGAGCAACAGTCCCCTGCCATGCCTGAATGCTTCACTCAGAACTTTGTTGATCATCTGCATAGGACGTTCAATGAACCTCAGCTAGCAGCAATTCAATGGGCTGCAATGCACACGGCTGCTGGTACAAGTAGTGGGATAACAAAGACATGGCCCTTCACTCTTGTTCAAGGACCTCCAGGAACAGGTAAGACACATACAGTCTGGGGAATGCTAAATGTCATCCATCTGGTCCAGTATCAGCACTACTACACTTCTTTACTCAAGAAACTAGCACCTGAAAGCTATAAACAAGCCAATGAGAGTAATTCTGACAATGTTGCTATGGGTTCAATCGATGAGGTTCTTCAAAACATGGACCAGAATCTCTTCCGCACACTTCCAAAACTTTGTCCAAAGCCTAGAATGTTAGTCTGTGCTCCTTCAAATGCTGCAACTGATGAGCTTCTTGCCCGTGTTCTTGATCGTGGATTCATTGATGGCGAGATGAAAGTTTATCGGCCTGATGTGGCTCGAGTGGGGGTTGATTCACAAACCCGTGCTGCCCAGGCAGTTTCTGTTGAGCGGAGAACTGAGCAGCTTTTGGTCAAGAGTCGTGATGAGATTGTTGGATGGATGCACCAGTTAAGAGGCCGTGAAGCTCAGTTGTCTCAGCAGATAGCTTGTCTTCAAAGAGAACTCAATGTTGCTGCTGCTGCTATTCGTTCCCAAGGATCCGTTGGCATTGACCCAGATGTTCTTGTGGCCAGGGATCAGAATCGAGACACATTGTTGCAGAACCTTGCAGCAGTGGTTGAAGGCAGGGATAAAGTTCTAGTTGAGATGTCTCGCCTAGTTATTTTAGAGGGTAGGTTTCGTGCTGGTAGTAGCTTTAATTTGGAAGAAGCCCGTGCTAATCTTGAGGCAAGTTTTGCAAATGAGGCCGAGGTTGTTTTCACTACTGTCTCGAGCAGCGGCCGCAAGTTATTTTCTCGTCTCACTCATGGTTTTGATATGGTAGTCATTGATGAGGCAGCCCAAGCCAGTGAAGTAGCAGTCCTACCTCCCCTTTCACTTGGTGCAGCGCGGTGTGTTCTTGTTGGGGATCCTCAGCAGCTCCCAGCAACCGTTATCAGCAAGGCAGCTGGAACATTGTTGTACAGCAGGAGCCTCTTTGAAAGGTTCCAGCAAGCAGGATGTCCCACAATGTTATTATCCGTGCAGTATCGAATGCATCCTGAAATCCGGGATTTCCCTTCTAGGTACTTTTACCAAGGGCGCCTGACTGACAGTGAAAGTGTTGCCAAGTTACCTGATGAGGTTTACTACACGGACCCTCTGCTTAGACCTTACATATTCTATGATATTACCCATGGACGGGAATCTCATAGAGGTGGATCTGTCTCTTATCAGAACTTACATGAAGCGCAGTTTTGTCTTCGCTTGTATGAGCATCTTCAGAAAACTTTGAAATCTTCTGGTATAGGGAAAATCTCTGTTGGCATAATAACACCGTACAAGCTCCAATTAAAATGCCTTCAACGTGAGTTTGAGGAAGTCTTAAATTCAGAAGAAGGGAAAGATCTGTACATCAATACTGTAGATGCTTTTCAAGGCCAAGAACGTGATGTCATAATCATGTCTTGTGTGCGTGCATCAAATCATGGAGTTGGATTTGTTGCAGATATCCGCCGAATGAATGTTGCTCTTACTCGTGCAAGAAGGGCTCTTTGGGTATAGTTTTCTATTATTCCTTTCATCTAAGCTATTACACAAGCATCTGCACTCAGCCCTACATGTCCACCATACCAAAATGAATGATTCTAGGTTTATTTTCTGATATCTTACTTGATTCTTTGACAGGTGATGGGGAATGCTAGTGCCTTGACACAATCTGATGACTGGGCTGCGCTGATTGCTGATGCGAGAACCAGGAACTGTTACATGGAAATGGATTCTCTCCCAAAAGATTTTCTCATACCTAAGGGCACAGCTTACACACCTTTGCCAGGCAAGGGATCATCTAATACAAGGGGGTTGAGATCAGCGGGTAGACATAGACAGTTGGATAAGCATATGGAGTCCAGGTCAGGGACACCATCAGAAGATGATGAGAAGTTGAGTGGGTCACTGATAGCTAGGAATGGGAGTTACCGGCCCTTAAAGGCATCGATGGAGAAGTCTTTGGATAACTTTGATCAATTAGGTGATAAATCTAGAGATGCCTGGCAATATGGCACGCAGAAGAAGCAAAGTTCTGCTGGATTTGTGGGGAAGAGAGAGATGTAGTTGTTGATTGTTGGGTGCAAATTATCTTAGTGCCTTAAGGGGGGAGCTACAGTGTTGATTAATTTTATAATGCCGTGATGCTTGCACCTATTGTCACAGAGCACTCAGGGGGAAATCTCTGTATGCCGAGCTGGTGAGTCAGACACTTGTGATTTGTATCAAGTTTGGGCTGAACCGTGTGGCTGATTCTTTGCAGAGGGAAAAAGAGGGTTTTGGAAGAGAGACAGCTGTCGACCTGCTTGGAAAGTTTGTTCGCATTTGTGCAAGAGCTGTTTTGCTCGAATTGAGTACGTGATTTCTTGCAAGGAGCCAGATGGTCTTGGGTAGATCGGGGGAAACCATACCACTCCTAATCAACCAGCTTACCATTGAAAAAGGTAAGAGATCTTCTTCCTACGATGTTAACACATAACTCTATCTCTGAGGATCTGAGCATATTGCACTGTCTTTTGATAAATGTCATCTAGGAATCCGGTGGTGGCCTCAGAAAAGCTGTAGCCTACTAGAACCTCTTAGTTGCATCTCTTTTTACATTTGCGGTCAAATCCATCCCAAGTGGCCTTTACATTGATGACCTAAATTGATGTGGGACTGGGGAAGCTTCCTGCTATGGCCCTTCACTTGTGGTTCTCTTCTCAGACGTACAGTTTACTCATTGGCTCTTGGGTACTCGCATACTTTATATTGCTTTAGTTTAGCAGTCCACATTTTAAAGATGGTATGTACATTCTTTGGACATGCAAATGCAAATGACCAGGCATTTAGTTGCAAATGCCCTGTTACTGGATGACATCTGAAGTGTTGTGTAAAATTTTGAAGCGTTTTTTTTAATCTCCTTCCTTCTAATTGGGAGAGGCAAAATGACGTAGCTGCCTTGGTGGAAGGAAATACACAAATTTAAATTTATGTATAGAGATGGAAGGGAAACACTCCCCTTAATTTTGGAGGCATTTGTGATGTCGAATGACTTGTACATACATCTTTACTAGTTGAATCATATATAATTCTTTTTTGATGAAGTCTCTTGAATTTCTTCAGATTATTAGCCAATTTGAAGGTGTAATTATTTTTTTCTAGCAATGCTCTTGCCGGGTAGAAATTTTAATACCAATGTTGTCTTTTAAAATTTTACAATCCATTTACAGCAGTCAACTCAACTCCTCCTCGAATGATGTATATATGGAATAAATACGGGTAAATTTGTGCTGAATGAACGGTACTGAACTTATAAAAATAAAATTTATAAATTGACATTGTTATATATAGTATTTTAATTTTATAACTTTTTTGAATAAATCAAGTATTAATGTTATTAAATTACATTTGTATTTGGATACACTATAGACCTCGAAGAAAAAGTCTGTTACTCACGTGGATAGGACGGATTCGGTGGGTCCACGCCAACATCAGTAGCCAGATCTAATGGCATGTGTAAAACTTTTCATATCTTCAGGTCCATGTGTTGGCAAGCTTGACGGGCATGTCGAGCTGAATGTGCGCGCTATGCTTCGCTGTGCTGACCAGTGGGTGGGTGGGCCCTTTGGAGTTGGTAATGGTAACTTGGTAGTTGATGTTTCTTTGACTTTTGTCTTATGTTAAACGTAAGAAAATGACTGTTTATTGAATTTCTTTTTTTATTTTTATAAATATGATTATCATTTAGCCAAGTATAGCACATGGTAAACAAAGCAAGAACCTTTAAAAATAGGAAGTTAATTTTTTTTTTTTTTATAAAAGGAAATTACTTTTTATGTGTGAGCAAAGAAGGGGGAAAAAAGGGACTGTCCATGCCAAAAAAAGGCAAGCCAAGTTTTTTTCCGCTGGTTTTTTACAGTAAAAAGAGATGTGTTGTGATAAATTATAATACAGCCAAGCCACTGGACTCCACATAATAAATCAAACAAAAACGGACACATTTTAAATTCACATTTTTTTAATAAAAAAGGAAAGAAAGAAAAAAACTTTTTTTGAAGGAAAAAAGAAAAAAAAGAAGGAAAAAAGTAGACCCATCAATGCTGAATTGGACAGATCAATTCTGACTTTTTCTGCATTAAATGCCCCTAATCCATGCCTTGTACTATGCACGAGAAAACCCATGGAGATAATTATCTGAGAAAATATGCTGAAAAAGGCCCGTATTAATTATATTTTTGTCGTAATTTGTTGAGATTCTACCCGTCTCATTCCCCCGGCATCGTTTGTCATGAGTCATCTCCTATGGCTATGAGTAGATCCTTTGTAATATTCTGCCGAAATAGTCTACACCCATCTTCCATCTTAATCATACCTCTTTTAGTTGACCTGGTTTCTCCCTGCCCTGCTGAGAAGCTCCGAAATACTTGCCTCCTTTCTGTGCGGCTTTCTGGCTCCTATCCCTGAATCTGTCAGGTTAGCTGCTTATTTTAGCATTCGCTTTTCTGGATCTTGGCATCGTGCGCCAGGGATCCCATATTTCCGTTGATTAACTCTGTTTGTTTTATCGCATTCAGAACCGTTAAACTAACCCATTTCTAAGGTTGGTAATTGGTACGTTGGGCGAATGATGTGTTTGTAAAATGGTTGACCTTTTTTTTTTTTTGCTTTTTAGAAAATCATGGTCCTCATTACGAGCCCGACAGGTTGATTTGGATGGTTTTTGTGAGTCATTTACGTCTTAGATTGCTCATACCGTTGCTGGGTTAATTGAATCCGATCCAAAATGTGGGCCTACATGTCACATTTCAATGATTTCATGCAACTTTTAGATGATTTCGAACTGCTAATGTAAAAGCTACCAGCTTTTATGATTTTTCCGGCTGTTTATATTGGATGAAAAACGTACAAAATCCTTCACTGTTGGATGTATCAAACAGACCATCTACTATGTTTTAACATAAGCCCCACGCGCTTGGCTGGCTTGCCAAGAAAATATATTTTACAAATGAGAGCCAGGAGCTGGCACTCGAGTAACTAATATCAGATTTTGATTTTTTTTTCTTCTCCTACGACTTCGAAGAGATAAAATGAACGGTATTTAGTCAAACTGGCAGTCGATAGGGAGTAACATATAATTTTGCTGGATACAAAATTGATGTCAATCTACTCGGCCTTTTCACTAAGTGGGGACTAAAATTTAAATAGAGAGACGTTATTATGATTGCATGTCATCTGAGCTCGGTTTTTAGGTTTGGACTCACTCAAGTTGGCTGCCAAAATGGTGTTAAATCACGGTTTACAGAGGACCCGGGCGGCGAAATTACAGATGGTTTATATTGTTTTTTGAGGCTATCTGATTACATATATCATACACATAACATTTCTTGGATTTTGAAGTGTGTACCGAACCTAGAAGCAAGCTGCTATTAAACTAATGTACTTAAGAGGGAAGTTGCCATCAATATAAGGGTTATCCTACCAAAATAATTCTATTTGAATCATGTAAATGTGGGATCTAGAGAAGTATCTTGACTCTTGAGAGACTTGAGGAAGTAATTTAAACGTTTTTGGATCCTGCCAATGGTATAGTCTCAGTTGTTAATATTATAGTATAGGCCAAAATATTTGATCCAGTCGCATGCAGCATAATTTTGGTCGTGCAGGAATTCTGAATATCTTTTAAGGGTTTTTTTTAAATGGTTCACGTTCTCAAAATATCTATAAAGCTAGTGACACTAAAATATCTATTCATTTTTTCTTTCAATTTTAAATGAAGATGCCTTTGCACGGGGAAGATATTCTCAATATCATGCTTTCTTCATTTTGTGTTCCCTTTTTCTAAGTACTAGGCTTTGTAGTTTCATCCCCCCTTAAAAGGAGGAACTAGGTGATGTGGGACATACAATCTACAAAAGATGCAGTTAAATAAGTTTTATCACATACAAGGGATTCCTGTTGGGATGACTCTGATCAAGATTCTCGCAATGACAAAATGCCCTTTTTCCTTTGCTTTAATCTCAGTCTCAAGCAATTTTTGTGCTTATTGCTTCATACAAGGTCATCGATTGAGCTCTCATTCAATTTTGTTATTCGATGACTGATAATAAAGGGCAAAGAAAAATTTTCATTCAAATTTTGTTTTGTTCTTCCATGTTTTTCTTAGCAACCAAGCATAGCTATGCTGTGGATCAATTATCTGCTTTTATTAAATAATATTTTTAATTTTATTTGTTCCTAAGGGTGCATGTAAGAAATTTCTCTGGCTGGCTGGAAAAGGAAGAAACTTAGCTTTCGTGAACACATTGTTATTCTTCTAACCTTCTACTTGTTTCATAATATGGGACAAGAAGTTTGCTTTTTGTTACTCATGATTGCGCTTTATCTTACTCGCAAAATGAAGAGTAAGCAATAGCACTCAAGTAGTTCTGAAGTTTCCACTATTGACCTACAGGTGTCTTTGGAAAATATGAGTGTGGGATTAAAGAAATCCTCTTCAAATGGATTAGATAAGCTTTTGACATCTGATGAGCAGCAGGCTAAGGTACCTGACATTTGTATACTTATTTAGTTTGTCTTGAAAATGCTACCATTTTTGTGGGAAGAAAAGCTTTTTAAGCCTTGATACTCTATTTGCAGATTAATGAGTTGAGAAGGTTAATAGGGCCATTGCCAGATAAGTTGTCCATTTATTGTTCTGATGCATCCATCTCAAGATATCTGCGGGCACGTAATTGGAATGTCAAGAAGGCAAGTAAAATGCTGAAAGATTCCTTGAAATGGAGATTGGAATATAAACCAGAAGAGATACGCTGGGTACACATTTGTTAATCTTGATACTATACATCTCTAATTTTTAAGTTAGAATCCCTGGACCGAAAGCATGCTGGATTCTACTTTTAATGTCCGCTTGTAACATCCTTTTATTGAAAGTTTTATGAAATTAGGCTGCAAGTAGTGATTCAGAGGCTCGATGATCTTGTCATAATAGTACACCTTTTTGTTTGTTTGTCTCGTTAGTCCTCCTTTTGCTCTCTCTCTCTCTCTCTCTCTCTCTGTCCCTCCCTCCCCTTTTTTTCCTTTAGGAGTTCTTTTTCATTTTTCTTTATTTCTATTCTTTACCTTGCACTATTCCGTGGGTCAGGTTCAAAGTTCTTGACACCAGTTGTTTCAATTCTGGCTGGAAAGGTTCAATCAACCCGTACCTGTTTGGAAGGCTGCCCAATTCTCCAAATCCAACTACCACGTTGTAAAAAATTTAAAACTGATAGCCAAGCTGAAGCTGAAGTTATTTAAATAGGCATGGAAGAACTGCTAGAGTCCAAACTTTCTTTAAAACTGATTCAAGCTTCAATGAACAGATAAACTCAAACCCTTTCAGCCTTTCGGTTATACACTTCCAGCATTGTGATACATCTTTATATATTTATTGTTTATATAGGTGCTTTGTGATATAACATCTTGAGAACTCATGTTTCTGGATGTCATTGTTTTTGCTTGTGTTGTAACGTCTTGAGAACTCATGTTTCCAAATGTCATTGTTTTTGCTTGTGATGTAGGAGGAGGTTGCTCATGAAGCGGAGACAGGGAAAATCTACAGATCAACTTCTATTGACAAGCATGGGAGATCAGTTCTTGTCATGAGACCTAGTCGCCAGGTTTCATCCGACAATGCTTTCTTACCTCTGTGCTTTAATGTTCTGGCTATCACTTAATAATTGAAGAAATTTTCTTTCCGGGCAGACGTGTTCCAGACAAAAATAATTGCTGTTTTATTCACTGTAAACCATCCTTTTAATTGTGAGGAACATGGATCTTTTTTGGTAAAATATTAATGGTTGGGATTATACAGCATAGCACCCAAGATGCCATTGTGAGTTGTTAGAAACTGATAGGCTGTGTGCGTTCTGATATTTTTTATTTGAAATATATGAATTTTCTTGTAGGATGTGTTGTCATGCATGGAACTAAAAGTAGATAAATAATGACCTGGTGGTTTAAGTTTTGGAAGA
This sequence comes from Cyclocarya paliurus, assembly GCA_029856935.1. Lineage (NCBI taxonomy): Eukaryota > Viridiplantae > Streptophyta > Magnoliopsida > Fagales > Juglandaceae > Cyclocarya > Cyclocarya paliurus. The sequence goes on along the minus strand of CM056957.1, from coordinate 25,412,034 downwards.
AAAATATGTGCCTTGCGTTGCTTTTACTTGATGCTTTTCTCATGTTTATTTTGCTTGCAGAACTCAAAATCAACAAAAGGACAAATCAAGTATTTGGTCTATTGCATGGAGAATGCCATTGTAAATCTGCCACCAGACCAGGAACAAATGGTTTGGCTCATTGATTTTGAGGGTTTTAATTTGTCAAATATTTCAGTGAAGCTGACAAGGGAAACTGCTCATGTTTTACAAGACCGCTATCCTGAACGCTTGGGTTTGGCAATATTATACAACCCGCCCAAGTTTTTTGAGCCATTCTGGATGGTATACACATTAAGTTGTTTTTCAATATTATTATGCATGCTATTTCTATTTTTTACGTATGATTTTCTGGTATAATTTTAGGCTGCATTTTGATGCTGAGGTGATTTTAGATGATCTGAGTTAATCTATGAATAGCAGTATTTTGTGGATCTCATTGGGATGTGTTTGAATGTTAATAGGTTGAGATATGTGTTTGAATGTATGAAGTAAGTTGAGATGAATTTAATTTTCTTATGAGAAATTGAAAAAGTAGTGAGTTTCATCGAACTCATTCCAACAACCAAACATAGTCCAGTATTGAAATAAAACCTGGCAAAACTAATCAAGATTTAAATTGAAATACAAGATTTGTATTTGTTCAATTATTATAAAATAAATTAGTCTTGTTGGCAAATTACACAAGTTTGTGCAACACGGTGCAAGATTATGGTCAGAAAGATCGTGAGTCTACAACCAGTTCTTTGTTCCTAATTACCAGTTTAGTACATCATTGACATTCCATTTTTTTTTTTGTTGCTAGGAGATTAGTTCATAGTTCTGTTACTAGTTAGTTTATGACATTGGCAGAATGTATTAATGTAGGTGGTGAAGCCCTTTCTGGAGCCCAAAACTTACAATAAAGTCAAGTTTGTTTACTCTGATGATGTCAACGCCAAGAAGATAATGGAGGATTTATTTGATATGGATCAGCTAGAGCCTGCATTTGGTGGAAATGGTGACATGGGTTTTGATATAAATAAATATGCAGAAAGGATGCGAGAGGATGACAAGAAGATGTCCTCTTTTTGGACTAGGGGAAATCCTCCCTTAGCATCCCCACAACCAGCTTTGACAAGTGCTCCAATAGATTCAATCAATTTAGGCTCAGATTCTGACGCTTCTGATGTTGAGAAAACAGACTGTTCCCCTTCTCAAGGGGTGGAATTGGAAGTTACATTCCCAGGTCAGCAAATGCCGGACACCGATGGTGGCAAAAGTGCCACCTGAAATGTATGAGAATGGAGACATAACAAGTTTGAACTCCTTGGTTAAGGTATGGTGACTGAACCATACCAAATGCCCTTTGCTGACCATTTGACATTTAAATTAGAAACCTGAAAAAAGTTTCAGATTTCTGTGGACTTATGTTAGCATTGTGAAGATTCCTTGGATTATTTTGCCGTAATGCAAAGAAAATGAATTCAAAACATCATTACAGGCGGATATGTCTGCCTTTTTGCATTCTTTCCTGTCTCTGATTTAACCAAATTTCAGGCATCTTCCTTGAGAGGGAGAACTACCAGTAGACTACAAGAGCACTTGCAACTACCTCCCTCGCTAATAAAGGTAAGAAGTCAGTGTCTCCTTCAGTTTGGCAACAATGCTTGTTGCATGTTGTATGCTGTTCTTTACAATTACTTTTCTTTATAGGTGACCTACCATTTGTACTATGAACCAGAACCATCTATGGGATGGGGTTCTTGACACTGGTTTTGATTAGGGATGATATCCGCAAAAATTATAGGATGGGATGTAATGGTACCATTCTATGAACCATCTCTGTGGTGGGAATAAGGTCCCCATGTTTCTCAGGCAATTAACTTCTTGTTAGTAATCACCAAAGCCTAACTACATTAACTAAATAGGCTTAATGGAGTAACTTCTCAGAAAATTAAAAGGCTTATGGAGTTATGATTTGAAATTGAACTGCCGTTTCCTCGCCTAATCATTGCTATGCACTAGATAAATCCTTTGTAACTAACACTTCAAAGAAAAAAAAATCCTTTGTAATTCCCATTAAACATGAAGGAAAGATCCAGAGTGTGCTAGGTTTCTTCAGCCCTGACATCATAGAGAACATAATTCATAACTCACGATTTACTTTGGAGGATTCTTTTACTGGGCGAAGAACCTAGGGATGGAATAACACTTAATAATCTTGATGTTGTCCATCTAAGAAGGTGGACTGAACCATCAAGATCGAGACAAAAATAGTACTAAAAAGTTGATTAATATGGCTAAGAATTTTTCTGAAAAAATGGACTTTGCTTGCTTATATTTTCAAAAATAACACCGATTCTGTTTGGCACGAGGATGCAATTGCAGCATCGCATCTTGGGGCAGTTTCTCTCTTCATTCATCTTCAACACAAAGAAACCCCTGGAAGGGCACATACATAAAGAAACAATTCACTGAAAGAAAAAACTAGTGGTTCCAAAATGAAATTCTTATTTCAGTTCTACCAATTACAATTTAAACATCAGGTTTCAAAAAAAAAAAGACAAAACGGATTCAAATGTCTGTACTTCACCACTTATACACTACAGCAATGTAAATCTAGGCTTCATACAAGAGTAGTAGCCAGCTTCCTGGAGTTACATACTTCGTGCAACTAACTCTTGCGAAATGGTGCCGGTACTGATAACAATTCTTTCCTTATAATCTAGTAATGACACCAAATAGTAAGCCTTGAACGCCATTAAATAGAAAATGTGCTTGTATTGAGATTACCTATACTTCGATGCATATTAATGCAACATCTCATCTAATTTTTGCCTGTACAGAGCTAATCTCTGCAATAACATTCAAGTGCAAATAAGTATTTTTCTCAGGTTAATTCTGGAGAATATAATTGAAGTGACCAAAAAAGAAAAACAAACAAATAAATAGCAGTTATTAGATGGTTTCATCCTTTTAGATGTTTTGGAGGATGTTACCCACAACCTCAAGTTCTTGTCAGAGCACTCTCAAAGATTATCATCTTATTCCAGTCATTCACAATCTCCCGAACTGATAAATGGGTTAATCCAACAGCTAGACTTTTGGCAATTGCTCATTTTGTTTTTTATGAAAATGATTTCCTGACACATACGTTTAGTCAGTTGTTTCATTTAAGAAGCAGGTAAAGTCTAGCAAATAATTTTCTACACTTCAAACTGGCACCGATCTATTCTAGACTTAAAATTGTGGTTTCTTTTTCTTGACTTTCGAGATGATCTAGCATGTGGTGTTATACCAGAGGATGTCCAAGTTACATGTTTATTGAATCACTAGAGAATTTCTTCTTTTCCTGTGTTTGTTTTCTAGCAAAATAGGGAAAGAAAAGAAGTGAGGATAATTGGTGAGCATGTTTCTCTCAGTCCTACAAAAAGTTTCTTCAATAGATGAGGTTTGGAGAGAAAGTCAAGTTTTAAGGAATAAAAAGATGAAAATTTCATATTGTCATTAGAAAAAATCTATTTGTAAACCCGCTTATTGACACACCAAACATACCTCTGATGTGAAGATCTACTACACTAGTAAAATACTATTTATGTTGGGATTTTTCTTTATAAATCTATTAATAAAATTCAATCATACCATATCACCACCATTATGCTTCACATTCATTAAATTATAAGAATATTTGCTCACGAAAGGGGAAGCCAGAGGACAGATATGGGAGATAACAGCAAACCTATGTCTGAAACAACAGTATCACAGCCTATGATCAAGGTTGGGAAACAAATGAAAGAAGCTAAGGGTTATTGGTAATGACTTTCATGGATATCTTCTGCAGGTTCGAATTTCCCGAAAGAAGAAAAAAAGACCCAAACCATGACCCATTTCCCCCTTTCTTCTCAACAACTAAATGAAGTTTATTCCTTTAAGATCATTACCACTCACCCAATCCTCAAGAATATGGAGCATAAGCTATACATAAACTACATATGTTTCAATGCAAAACAGATCTTTAAAGAAAAAGAAGACAGAAGTTGCATACCCTAGTATAAGCATAAACTCCTGCCTCGGTAGGTGCAACGGGACTTCCCCTCCTTATGAATTTTCCCTCTTTGAAAATGTAAAGCATGGGAATTCCAGTTGATAGTTCTAAACTGATAACCTGCCAGGAAAGAAAAAAGAAAAGAGGGGGGAGAACATAATTTTGTTATATTGTTGTAATAAAAGGGTCTGCAAAGATGATGGAAAGCCAAATAGTAGAACTGTATATATCACCTCTTGGGAAGTTAATTCGTCGAGATGCATAATGATGGACCTCAACGAATTCCCATGGGCAGCAATCATTACATTCTTTCCAGATAGAAGCTGGGGTTCAATCTGCAGCACAAGAATTATATGTGATCACTTGAACCTACGATCCTTATCAGAGTGAACTACATATGCAAGCACACAGTCGTGCATACTTGATCTTTGAAATAAGCTACAGCTCTTTCTGCACACATTTCCAAACTCTCGCCATTAGGAGGAGGAATATCGTAACTCCGACGCCATTCATGAATTTTTTCCTTCCCATATCTATCGGCCGTCTCCTGCTTGTTGAGACCCTGTAATTCTCCATACCTGAAAGGAAGAACAACTTATAGATGCAGAAAAGTGTAAAACAGAATAACATGAAAGAAAAGTAATCATTGAAGCAGAGGCAGAATAATTACATTCTTTCATTCAATTGCCAAGCTGCTATCACAGGAATGGATTGCTTTTTAGTGTCTTCACTGAAAACCTCACTCCAAGCCCTTGCCTGCTCACTCTCATTATGAATAATAATTGGCACCTGCAGCAGGCTGACAGTTAACAGGCTGACGTATAAAAAGAGATTAGGCACAGAAACTCTATGTCATCAAGAGGAACATATTTCCCAACCTGAACGAACTGCAAGCAACAGAATTCAGCTTGGTAATGCTTTTTTTTTTTTTGGGGGGGGAAGAGGGTGCATGTGCCTAGAAACAGATAATAAACTCACTCATCCTACAATTTACTGGCTGGATGACCAGTAATCAAAGGCCCACTCAACTTTGTGGAATCAGGTGCCAAGTATCGCTAGCTTATATGTAATTGACTTCCAAGATGTGATACTCATGAATGAAATTGTTGTCTTTGAAGTTTGCGCATCTAAAAGCTATTTTCCAAAGTTACCTTCCTACGACGGTGCTGGGTCATAGCAAGCATGGCAGTCATCTGTGCACGGATCAGTGCAGATGTATAGATCATGTCGACAGGTATATTGCTGATTCTTTTGCCAGCTTCAATTGCCTCTTCCACACCCTTCTTAGTTAGTGGCACGTCAACACAACCCGTGAACAAGTTTTTTTCATTCCATAATGACTCTCCATGCCGGATCACAATCAAAGCAACTTCATCTGCATGAAAAACCAGAATAGGAGTAAGAAAATTCCATAAAAAGGGACTACTTCTGGATACAAGTTATGGGGAACAGTCTAAATGAAAATTATTTATTGCGCGACTTAAGGGGATTAAGATGATAATCACCTAATCAAGCGAGAACAATCTTTGATTCTTGACTACATTTTCTGATTATAATTAAAAGTCATGAGAAGCTTACTTGATTTCTTCTGAGAGTTACTGGTGTTGCTTTGTAGGGGGCTTGAAAATGGTTCAAACACTGAAGTTTGAGATGCTGAAGCTTGAACACGATCAAAGTTCCTATGGTCAGAGCAAATATATCCTCTTCTTGAAGGGCCAATTTTGATCTTGAGACCCCTTGAAATGAATCTCAGTGAATTGTCCCCAACATCATGATGAAGACTAGAGCTGTTAAGATATCCATAGGACTGAGTCCCAAGAGCGCGGTGAGATACTGAAGCAGCCATTCTGAAAACAAAATATCCCAAGAAACGATGTAAGCATACAGATTTTATGAATGGGTTCCTTCCATTTCGGCACATAACAAACCACAAGGTAGGCAGCACATACTTCAGCCCAACCAAAAATACAAAAGGAATGGAATCATGTAGAAATATTTTTTAAGCTCAAGGAACAAAAGAGTATTGTAACCAAAAAAAAAAAAAAGAGGAAAAGAAGAATTGGCGAAAAGGAAGTAAAGGGAAAAGTTTAAATTTTTAAAAGCAGGGCTGCTGAGCATGCTTCCTAATCACATCATTATGTTCTTTATCTATTCTAAAGCATCAGAACAAACAGAATAACTGTAAAATGATTTTGAAGGAGCGCCCACAATGTTTAAACTCACAAACAGGAGGCAACGAGCTCAGTAAGCATCTTTTACGTATTTGGAATCATAATCCTTAGATATGACATTCAGGAAAAAAAAATAGAAGGCTTATACCCATGACACCGGTAAGATAGATATTACCATATATCTATCTATCTATCTATATATATATATAAACAGATCTAATCAAAAGATTCTGGATAACAACAAAAGTAAGGGTGGGAACAAGCAAATCCAACGCTCTCAAGCTTGAATCAGCGATATACACAAAATGGTTTTTCCAAGAAATCATTAATGAAAGAAGACAGAGCATCAAACACGAAACATTTCCCCATACAACGACATCATATGTCAAAATCATAATCACCACCCCCCCCCCCCCCCCCCCCCCCCCCCCCCCCCCCCAAAAAAAGTGTGGAAAGAATAACACGACCCAGAAACCAAAATGCCAAGAAGAAAGAAAAGCAATATGAAACCCATACAGTTTGATGGTAAATAAAATGGGTACCGGCGTATGGCCTTGTTATATAGGAACAAGCGAAGTAACCGAGGCAGAGAAAAGTGCAAATAAGCTGGAAGGGAAGAGTTTTCTAGGAGAAACTCAGGCGGAAAAGACGACGATGACGAAGTTACACATCCGTTTCAACAAAAATATTGAGAGGGACAGACAGTTAACCATATATAAAACAGCAGTACATACATCTGTGCGCATGTAGATGTCAAAGAGATTTAGTTCTTTGTTGTCTTCAGATGCGCTTAATAGGAGGAACAGCACGATGACAAGTAAGCTTTTTCATCTCCAGTTGGCACTTCTCTTTGCAACAGATAACAGACAGATTCTCATGATTTTCATTTTTATTGGCACCTGATCTTGTCAGACTTTCGGTAAGGAATTTCTACAATATTTTTCCCGTTTCGAATAATCGCAAACGTGTGACTGAATCCTTCATGTTTACGTCTCTCCCTGTATTATTTTTAGCTGCGTCTGTTATATTTTTAGAGTTTTTCTCTTTTATATATGGTAGTTCTGTCAATGCCTATCATTATTTTGTTTAGAAGTGATGAGCTTTGTGCAGGTAAAAAAGAATAATAAAAAAAAAAAGTTAACACAACTATCGAGAGATTTTATAAAAAATAAATTTATAAATTGATTTCGTATATACATATCATATTAATTTATTAATTTATTTTTATAAGATATTTTTATAACTAAAGCAATTATAATATATTACAACCCTCGTAGATGTAAATGATCTTTGCAAAAATACCATAATTTTTTACGTCTCACTCTCAGGAAAATGCAGACTCTCAACTTGTGGCCCACACAATCTCCTCTCTGAAAATAATACCCTGGCAAATAAACTAGATATCAAGAGTCTGCAATAAACGCCACGCCACGCCACGCCACCTAACTCGAGCATTGCGACCCGTTTAGAATTTAGACTGATTTTAAGTTTATTTTTTTTAATTTAGTTCAGTCTAATTTTAATTGAGTTTAATAGTAAAATATATAATTTTTAAATTATTAAATTTATCTCAACTCAAAATCTCTTTATATATAAGACTTATAATTTTTTTCAATTTTTTATAAATATATATAAACTATCTTAACGTTTAAACATACATAAATTTATTTTAAACAGACTTTATAAAATTCATTCCACCGTCACAATTCAATTCATCTTAATTCAAAACATCCAAACTGTTAGTTAATGGGGTTTGATGCTTTTGTCACAAAGTCTAATTCGAACATGCCCACCAAACTCTCGCCTTCCCATCGGTCCTTTACGCCTTCCTTGCGTGGAAGAACCGGTACCTTTTTTAGTGCTCGTTTCTTAAAGGAATCAGCTGTGTTCTGTTTCTAGGCTGCATCCTTGTCTTTTCCTCTTCACATTTTTCTCCCAATTTCTGATGCATTCCATAAAATCTTTCATAATACATGTATATGTTATTTTCAAAGGAAGACAGTAAATATTATTTCAGATTTTAAGAACCTTGAAACCATACATCTATCTAAATGAATTCCAACCAGTCAGGCAAATATTTTGTAAAAATAAATTTATAAATTGGTATAATTTCATATGATACATTTACATTTTCTTTACAAGATAACACGAACTCCAACCAATCATACAAAGATTTTGTACAAATAAATTCACAAATTGGTATAACTTCATACGATACGTTAGATTTTTATTTACAATTCGTCAATTTGTGATAATTTACTTTTGTGAAACTCATTTTTTACTAAAGCATTTTTTCTCCGAGGAAAGATCTGTTGGTCCTTCACAACATATTAAAATTTGTATCCTTCCTTCTAATACTCTAGAAATATCTCCGGACATTATCTATAGTTAAGTTTAAGATAAGTCTACTGGTAAAGATAAATACAGAATAAAATACACTCAAAAAGAAAATTGTGGAGAAAGTATATATGAGAGGAAAAAGAAAAGAGCATCGAAGCAGCCCTTAATTGTCAAGCTCAGGCCCAAACAGATTCAGGTGGGCTTTAGAGTGTTCAACAGGACAACTAAAAACTTTATTAAGATGGAAAAAAAAAACAATTAAAATCAGCTTGGTTGAAAACAAGTATCGTGGTTGATTGAAAGAAAGAAAAAACATATTTATGGGTGATTTAAAAAGAAGAGAGATGAGACTATTGTAATGGATGCAAATTGCCAAAAAAAACAAACAAACAAACAAATAATGAATGGTAATAAAGGCCACCCTATGTTTGCTAACATCTTCATTTTTGGGGCCTTCTCAACTGCTGGTCTTGGTTGTCTACCTCTTTGAGACGGCAAGCACACGACAGTAACAAGAGGCATCCCCACCCAAAGATACATTTGTTTTGTTTTTGTTTATGCGACAGAGAATTTAAAGTCTCGTTTAGTTATGCAATTCAGATGAGATAAAATGAGATATTTTGTTGAAAGTTGAATAAAATATTATTATAATATTATTTTTTAATATTATTTTTATTTTGAGTTTTGAAAAAGTTAAATTTTTTATTATATATTGTGTGAGAGTTTGGAAAATTATAATAATGAGATGAGATGAGATGATTTTGTGTATCCAAACCAGGTAGAATCAAGAGATTTGTAGAGATTAGAGCGTGATCACAAGAATAATACTATAAGGATCAGTAGTTTATAATACTATAATCTTTCATAATACTATAAGGATCACAAGAATCAAGAGATTTGTAAAGATTTGTTTATTATCTCACTTTCATCGTAGTTTATAAATGTGACACTTTCCATTGTGTAAGGATCAGTATAAGAATGTGAGATATATGCTTAGTTTTAGCATCAGTTATATTTTAAAAAGGACTTTGATGAAAAGTGGCTTCATACATTCGTGCTTGAATGTGATCTTTGTGTATAGCATAAGAAACATTATGTTTGTTTTAAGAGTTCATTTTGCATCTATATTTCTGAAAAATTGATGTCTGAGAATTTAAATTTTTACAAATGCAACTAAAAATGCATTTAGAAATGATAAGAATTTGATAGGATTTATTTTTAAGTATCTTTGTAATATTAAAATAATAACCATAACAAGACTTTCACGTAGTCTAATATGGCCAGCAATATCCAGTTAAAAAAAAAACAAATAGTAGCATCCAAGGGTTAGAAATAGTGGTTGTGAATTTTTTTTGGTTGCCTTGGGATAGATTTTATTTAAAATTCTTAATTTGGGGATTGGGAACAACTAGAGAGTACTCCACTATAAAATAAAAATAAATTATATTCATCGTCCCTACATACTACACATCATACATAATTTTTTTATTTTTTTATTTTTTCTCTTACCAAATGTGTAGTGTATGGATGATGAGTAGAAGAACTCAATTAATTTAAGAAGAAAAAAATTGAAGAAAAAAAACACTTAGAATTTTAAAAAGAATATATATATATATATATATTTATATTTATATGATTTGCGTGGATAATGAATAGAAAGTTACTAAAAAAAAATGCAGACATATTTATTAGCTCAGGCTCAAGTTTTTAGTTGAGCTAAAGTTGGGCCTCTTCACTGTACCATTTTGTGAAAACATGTCAAGCAGGCGAGTTCTTTATCCCAAGTCATGCGATGAGCCATTGTTGAGGTTTAATAAGCATATACTTTTCATTTTTCTTGGTTATTTTATTTATACAATTGTTTATGAGTGTTCAACTTGGTAAAATGTTTATATATATATATATATATATTCGAGAGAGAGAGAGAGAGAGAGAGAGAGAGAAAGAGAGAGAGCATTTTATAGCAATTTTCAAGCTTGAACAACGGTATCACAAACTTAAAGAATATGAATTTACTGAAGCAATTAGCAACAAATCACAACACTTCATAAAGCTAAAGAAACCGAGCTTAATTTAAGTGTAGTACGGTCCAATCAACAAAGACAATGAACTCACACTAGGTATCGTGAAAGCAATCCATCAAGATACAAGTAAATACATACTAGAATAAGCATGGCAAAATGAGGAACTTGAAACAGATCTACTCATCATCCTCCTGGTATTGCTTGAGAACCTCGGCACATCCAGACAAAGCCCTCTCCTTTGTGAAGCCCATTGCATTGACAAATCGATTGTTGGAAGCCATACCATTGTAGCCAGTGAGGATGACACGGGCACGGTCACGCCCTGGGGATGCTGTTGCACAGTCGTGCTGGGGGCTGCTAACGAGCATGGCATCACAAAGCTGGTCCTCATGGTCTTCAGTGACCAAGATGCTATAGGTTCCAGTGGAGTCGGTTGTCCCCTCCTTGCTGTATACAAGTTGCATTGACTTTCGGTCTTTACATTCCACCCTAACCTTGGCACCTGTGGAGCACATGAACAATTACATGTATTGCAACATCAACTATAAAAGAGTCGGAACAAAGATCTTCAATCAATTTGAACAAACAGATGCTATTGAGGAGATAAAGGATTAAAATGATACATACTGCAAGTGATGGTCATAAGTTTTACATCGTTCTGCAGTACCAAAAATCAGCAATCACATATGACATGACTGGATAATGCATGGATAGAGCCATATAGGCCATGAAAATACCCAATGAACTCACAGAACCTCTTTGAATATTGAGCAGTGGCATTGGATTAGCCAAATGCCTTTTCATCTTCAAATTTAGCAAATATCATCCATATTTGCTCCACATTGAATTAGCTAAATTGTTTTCATCCAAGATATAAGCTACAGTAAATTCATTTTTCTTTTCAAATATAAAAAGAACTATAGCAAGTCTAAAAGTATTTTTTGAGATTATTATGTTATAAACAGGATATTTTTATTCATATGAGATTTTACCATTTATATACATATGAGATTATTATATTATAGATTGTTGGATTGTGAAAATGAAAATGAAAATGAATATGATTGTTTGAGGTTATTGAATATTATGAAAATAAAATAAAAATTAATTAAAAAAATATAAATAATAAATAATAATAATATTTTTATTATTATAGAGAGTGTGATGACTAATCCAATGTAGACTTCAACTTTTGAATGATTAGCTAAAAATGAAAAAGTTATATATTAGTCAAAATTTGAAGAATTGAATGGCCAATCCAATGCTAATAAGAGGTTGTCTCGATGCTAGGACCAGACTAGTGATCACATCTGTGAACTTAACGGGCTTTTCTAACTAAAAGTTTGTGCGAGACTATGATCGGAGCACATTTTCCAAAAACAATTTCTTAACAGCGATCCCTCTTAATAATGTGTCAAGGTTTTTCGAGATCCCAACCAACATTGTGGAGGTAAGGGGCACCATCATTGAATCACAACGGCTCCTACCAATGCAGGATGTCCCGACCCATGAGTCATGACATTTCTTTTGCTAATCCTTGGATAAAATGATTCACTCTCTTCCTAAAAGATGCCCCCTTTTCCGGTTCATCCCTGGGGTTTCCCACTCTAGTTTCCTCCATTATTTCAAGAACGAAAAAGGTTTTGTCACAGAGACCATCCGGAGAGAGGATTATCTCTAAACGTCACGGAGACTCCGTAATAAATTAATAGCTCAGGTCCATCATCTGTTGCAGACCTCAAATGAGTAATCTTTACGATTTTTGTGCATATAAATATATATAATTCAACACTTCGTTGGTCTTGATTTAAACATTAATTTACACATACTGTGCACGTTATATAAACACAGGTCAATGACAGACGTAAAAAATATCATTTTCTTCTATCACTGATCTGAATCAAAACTATTGTGGTATTTGAAAACAAGATCTTTCAGATCCAAATGGCAAAAAGAAATCACCACCACCACCACCGACATACGATTTGTAGACCCAAAGCCACAAACCTCAAAGCAAACACTATACTAGCAGTAGTTTCTAAGATCAGCCAAGCAAATCTCAGATCCAACATATTAGGAACCCATTAGCAAAAATAGAAAAGAGAAACGTGACAGTACCCGGAATGTAGGTGGTGGCGGAGGTCTCGAAACCGGCGCGGCAGGTGTCGCAGTAAACTTTCCCTTTCACTATGAAGGGGTTTCTGGTCGGGCGGCCGGCGCTAACCATAAGCGCAGGGAGGAGTACAGAGAGCGCAAAAAGTAAAGCTGTTCTCGACATTGTTGCTTGCTTGGAGAGATTTGAGGGATAATGTAAATGAGCGAGCGAAGTGTGAGAGAGACAGACTATAACTCGAGGGACAGACAGATATATGGTGGACATATTGGAATCATGCCGCGTAACGTGTTAGAGAAAAATCGAAAGACAAAAGCTACTCCTACCGAGGATCCATCCCGATTGTTTTTCTTTTTTAATTAAAGATTAAAAAAATGTTTTTTTTAATGATGTTATAGTGTTTTCTTTTTAATTTTTTAAAGATATGAAAAAAATAAAAATAAAAAAGACCAATTGGTCTGTCGGGAGCTACTCTTGTACTACACCCACCATATACGTTAATTATGTTAAAAAAATAATTAATTTTTTTACTTTTTAAATTTATAATAAGTCTCATTATAATTGGTGTGTTACACACCATGTTTCTTTATAGCAAAACTCTTATTACATATAGAAATCTTTTAACATTTTATAAAAGTAAATTTATAAATTAACATAGTTTAATATGATACGTTAGATCGTAAAATTATTTTTATTGTAAAGTAAATCTAACATATTATATAAATCTATTTCTGAATTGAATGTTGACAATTTATAATTTATATACGAATGAGGGTAATATGTCATCTATACATATTAGGAAACATTTTATGTTCTATTATAAAATGTCATATTATTAGAATTATTAAAGTTATTAACATTTTATGTTCTACACCCACGTACAAGTATAATTTTTTTTATTTCTTTTCAAAATTTTTTAAATATTTAAAAAATATATAAATTCACTAATAATCATTTATTTAATCATTAAATAAAAAACAATATCAGATAAAATAGGACCACCATTTTTGGTCCTTCTATTATTTTCCTATAAGTAAATAAAAAACATTAATTTTCAATAAAATAAAAATGGATCAAGTCATTCAATTTGAATGCATTAATTTTTTGTATTAAAGTTGTAATTTCGTTTGGTTCTTAAACCAAACTCATCTCATCTTATTCATCATTATAATTTTTTAAATTTTAACATAAAATATAATAAATAATTTAATTTTTTCAAATTTCAAAATATTAATAATATTAAAAAATAATATTTTAATAATATTTTATTATCTAAACTCACATCTTTTTTACCCATCCTAAGTTTTAGGGACGGTGGAAGGAAAGAGCATCCTAAGTTTTAGGGACGGTGGAAGGAAAGAGGTTGGTTGGCGGGTGGGGAGAAAAACAAAGAGTAGGAGGTGTGGCGTAAAGGGAGAGGAAGCGGCTCCATGTGTCTGTCGGTGCTCACATGGGAATGTGGGGTTGCAAGAGCAAAACTTGCACGATGAGCTGTGATGAGTGGTCCCACTCCTCAACGCGTTCTTTTCTAATCTGTAATTTTATTTTATTTTAATTTGTTACATTTCTCTATTCAAGTTAATGTGTTGCCAAATTAGTATTCTTTTTTCCAGAAAAAAAAAAAAACTAAAAAAATATTTCATAAAAAAAACTTTTTAAAATCTTTGAGAAATTTCGCTTGAGATGCACGTGGACCGCAAAGGACGGAATTAATAAGCTTATTTTTCAATCAATTTTATTTAGAGCAGTGATTGATTATTCAACGGGTTCACATTATAGACATAATAGTCCTCTGATTCCCCTGTGATAGCCGGTGTAGTTTTGCATTTTTAACATCCTCCCGGGTATTTGGCTGTACATTAATATTGCATGCCAGGGAGTCCCATCCCAACCGGATCCAGAATAACTTCTGTCTGTCACCTTTTTAGGTGTGTTATACAGTCCGACTTGATAGTTATTGACCCAAATAAAAAAAAATCTTCAATCAATCCCGAAATGGTTTGAGTTATGTTTTGTTGGATTTTGAAAAATGAGAGGTAAAAGTTGAATAAAAATATTATAAATTTAAAATATTGTTAAAATATAATTTTTTAATATAATTTTTATTTTATTATTTAAAAATTTTAAATTATTTTTTATATTTTATTTGGAAGTTTGAAAAAATTGTAATAATTAGATAATGATTAAATAAAAAAATTGAAGATTTGAAATTGAAAAGTATTTGTATTTGTGGTATTTGGATCAAGGTTTTAAATATCCTTTCGTACCGTACTGGTCGGGTAGTCAATACAGAAAATGAGATTGTTTCGTATTGGTCAAAATTTTAGCTGTATTGGCCGGTACCGACCGATATATCAGATTTCGGCTTTTACTTTTTTTTCATTTCTTCAAAGTACAGGCTCATTTTTAGACCCCCAATTCAGACCAGACTATTTATAATTTATATATATTTATATATATAATTTATAGATATATATTTATATATAATTTATTCATATATAGACTACTATTTTAGAATATAATTTTTATATATTTATAGAGTTAATTACAATTTGTCTCTTCGAACTTTCACTCAATTCACAATGTATCTCCGAAACTATTAATTGCATCAAAATAGACCATCGAAGTTTCAAAACTTCCCAATCCCCCATTCTGTCTACCATCAGCATTAAATTTAACGAAAATTCACTATACGTGCTGCTCATGTTCATAAAATTTATTGTAAAGACGTAATTTTTAGCTAATTTATTATCATTGACCATATAAAATATCAAATAATATATGCTATCAATTAATAATAAATTATAAATCATTAAATAATTTTTTTATTAATTTATATATGGTTAATGAATATCAAATAATTTCATTGTGTACATAGATTATTCATATTTACTTGCAATTTGGGTATAAAATAATTTTATATATGGTTAATAATTTATTATTAATTGATAGCATATATTATTTATATTTTATATGGTTAATGATAATAAATTATATGAAAATTACATCTTTACAGTAAATTTTCATTAGATTTAACGCTGTTAGTAGACGGAAGTGGGGATTGGGAAGTTTTGAAAGTTCGAGAGTCTACTTTGATGTAATTAGTAGATTCGGAGGCACATTGTGAATTGAGTAAAAATTTGAGGGGGTAAAGTGTAATTAACTCATATTTATATATATAATTTATTCATATATAGACTATTATGAAACGGTACCGATACCGAAATATCTTATTTTAATGCCTCGACTTAAATAATATTCAAAACATTGGTTTAGATATTGAGATGAGATAGGATGAGATTAAAGCATCTCTCTATCCAAACCAAACTTAAATCATTCTATTGAAACTTGAGATTTGGACTAACGCACAATCATGTAGGGTGTCATCATGCCTATTGATTAAGAAAGTAATTATTAGTGTATTGATATTTTTTTATTTTTTAAAAATATTTAAAGATGTTAAAAAAATGTGAAAATAAAAAATAAAAATAATAATAAAAAGATGATTTTTACTTAAGCGGCACGCCAGCGCTAGCTCACTGCTGGGTGGCAACCAAGCATCACTCCTACAATAATAGCAGAGACCGTTCAAAATATAGTTGATGGCGAATGTAGGAATCATGCAAGATGATTCTACTAAAACTATTGGAAAGTGGGTGTAACAAAGGAAAATTTGAGCAACCCATTTTTCCTAGCGGGAAAGAATGGACAATAAGGAGATGGAATCAAGATAGAATTGGCTAGCATTAGGCTGCCTAATGTATCGAAGATAATAGACTTGACCATCGTACCATCAAATGTCAAACGGGCGGATTTTATAACAAAGCCTCAAATGTTCATAGAAAGAGGCGGCGCATGAGATCAGTTATGCACACAAACAACAAAATACAAGAGAGTTAGAGGGAAATGGTCATGGAGTACTGGAAGTAGGTAATCAGGTTGGGTGGGGGTGTGTATGTACCCAATACCCATGATCCACAATTTCTGACTCCCACAAAAACTTAACCAAATTCAACAACCCATGCAATATTTGGTAAACTTCGTGTGCGCCCACCTTAAGAGCTTGTCGATATTTCCTCAATCAAAATTGTCAGAGTCAGAAAGCAAGAATTCTAATGTCAACTTGACTCAAAGTTTCCAACTTCAGATTTCATAGATAGACAGACAAAACTGTAACGGAGGACTATAAAATTAACAGTAAAAGTATATATAAAAAGCTAAGCTTGATGAAAAACTATGATTTTTACCATTTTGAAATCCAGTTGATGCATGTAGTTCTACTTCTTCCATTATAACACCTTCAAACCTTATTACCTGCACACGAACCCTTTACCCAAGGGATGGTGGTGATTCTGTACTTCAAGGCGCTTTGAGCCTGAACGGAGTCATGGCAGGGATGGGCAGGCACTGGTCTTTAAAGCTTCCATGGAAGCCATATTGATCAATGTGTGAATTGCTTTGGATAATTGGGTTAACGATGGTGGGGAGTGTGTCATTTGCTTGGAGGATTGGGTTAAAGTGGTGAGTGTGTGTACTATTAAGGGCGATGATTCAATGGTACTTCTTGGTTTACTCTCAAGTGGTTTGGCATGTATCAAGTATTGAGTTCGAATCTAAATATGGATTCACCTTAAACTATTAGTATTAATCACTGAAGAATTCATTGAATTCTTTAGTGCGGTTAAGATCAAACCTGAGTTATAAGGTTATCGAACTTTGATTCGGAGCCAACTCCACTAGAGAAAAAACTATGATTGAATTCTCTAATTTAATTCTAATGGGTTTGAGCCACATTAGTCGGAAGGTGCTACCATGGTCACACCTTGGATGATCTCCTCCTACCATTTTTGTTCATGGATGAATCATGAATCTTTTTAATACGTTATTGAACTACTCTTATATGCATGCCTTTGGAGATTTCCCTTGGTGTTTGCATTATTACTAGAACGGTGTGATATTGTGAATGTGATCATTTTATCTATTCGACATCTTTCTCATTAATATGATATTTAGTTGTGTTAAGTCGAGTTGAGATGAATTAAGTTCTTTATAAATAATGTTGAGTTGAGATAGTGAATTGAGTTTTGTAGGGACCATTTACGATGAGTTTACATGTTTGAATGTTAAGATAAGTTTACATGTATTTATGAGAAGATGAAAAAGGTTGTGGGTCCCGCATGCAGAGATGTCTTGAGTTGAAAAAGATTGTAGATCCTGCGTGTAAAGAAAGTTTGAGTTGAATGATATTTAGTGATTTGAGACTCTAGTTTATATGTTGGACTAGGCTTAAATTTGAACTCAACTAAAATGAGTTCAATTGATTTCATGTTTCAAACATAGCCTTAATTACTTAAGTTTGGATAGTAAGAATACCTCAAGTATTCTCAGAATACCCCACTATTATTCATTATTTTATTATTACTTTTCACTTATTTTTTACTACTATTCATTACTTTTCACTACTACATAAACTCATCTCATCTCAACTCAAATACTATTTACAAATTATCTCATCTCATCTCATTTCATCTCAACTCACTATCTAAACGATACCTTAATTGGTTAAAAAAACAAACAAACAAAAATCATTACAAAAGCAACACTATCTCAAGTCATCAAATTTGAGTAGAAAGCTAGAACCCTATTCTTAATATTTAAGCAAGCATGATCTGTTTATGGATCTATCTCTAATAACTCGCCGAAATCATAGCCACTAATTAGCATACATGGAACTTGTAGGACCAGCTTCTAGTACTCGATCGCTTTTTATGTTAGGTTTTCACAACATATCATTACCGAAACTAATTGAGTCCGAATATTTTTTAAAAAAATTCTATTTCTAAAAATTAATTCACCTATTCATTTGCCTTGGTCTTCCTGAAAAAAAACAAAAACATAAAGTGAAATAAAAAATTTTGAATAATACTATTTGGTTATCTGAAATTTACCGTTTAAATGACTCTCTGAAAGTAGCACCATCATGTGATACCACTTAATTTATTAAAAAAAATTAAAAATACAAACTCAAAAGGGGAAAGGGAATATAGAGTTTTAGTTTTACTATTTTTATATTTTCAAACTCCTTTTTTATTTAAATATATTTTTTTGTTTTTTTTTTAATAAACTATATGGCATTACATGGTGGTGCCACGTTAAAATGACCATCTAAACAGTAAATTTCTGATGATCCAACCTAGAAAAAATCTAAATCCTAATCACTAATATTAGTCATAAACCCTAAAAAAATTTTATTCTAACCTCATACTTTCACAAAATTTAGTTCAAACCCATATGAAGATTTTACTAAAACATTCTAAAAGATTATAGAAATATTCACTCGCAGACAAGTATTAATCAATCATTTTCTTCGAGTGCCCTTCCTCTCAATCATGTACGACCATTACACTAACGTACAAAGGGATGGAAAAAAGAAGTTCAATTCAAACTTTAAACAATTTCCTATTAAATAAGTAGTTGACCAATGAACAGTTGACTACTTGTATATTTCTTGTTATATATATATATATATAGGAAAATGTTAATACGTTACCTAAGTTTATTTCCTCATCTTGACAACTTATGTATTTAAATTTATTTTTTTATTTTTATTTAATGATTAAAAAAATAATTTTTAGTATATTAATGTATTTTTTTATTTTTTAAAAATATTTAAATATGTTAAAAAAAAAGTCAAGTTTGTGCTAGGCGGTATGTCCAGTAATCATTGCTGGGTGGCAATCAAGCACCACTCATATAAAAATATATAGATATCTTTGACCAAATAAAAAAACATTTTTTTAAATTAAAAATTAAAAATTCCTATTTATTTCAGAGAATGTTAAACCAAAATCAAGAATAAAAAATAAAAAATATTGTAAAATGGAATGTTAAATATCATTATTCTTCCTGCTAACAAACAATATTATTGTATTATGGTGAAAACTAACAAGTGGGTTAGTGATATAGTCCATTAATTTCTGAAGGAAGGAAGATAGCTTTTCCTGTTTGATCCACCCACTTGTTCAAATTAATTAATTAAAAGGGTTATCTCCACTAACCGACAAAATAATGATGCATCCTTCTCCAATATTATTTTCTTCTTCCTTAAACCTTTTTAGCTAGGTAGATGGACCGGGACTTAATTAATGTTACTTTTTAGGTAAATGTCACTATATATATATATATGCCCCAAACATTTAACTTATATCATAAACTATATATATATATATATAATATATATAGCATTTTGGTTTATGACTTTATGCTTTCTGAAATTGGATTTGTTGGGTACTCCATCTGGATGCAGTTTATAAGCTAGAAAATTAATCAATCCTTGTAATTTGTAATCTTTATGGCTGTAAATGAACCAGTTTAATCGATAGCCCACTCAGTACTTGCCTGGTTTACTCGAATTAAATTTGATTTGTGAAAAAAAAGCTTATCCGTGAAAATAGATACCTGCTTGATTAGTAAATGACATATATTTAACAAAATTCTACTAGACTCGACTAAAACTCGTTAAGCCTCTACCGAGTCGAATTCAAACAAAGAATAAACAACAATTTCGAACTCGAACTCGGATATTTTGAGCCGAGCCCGGTAAGCCAAAAATCGGCTTGGCTTGCCTCGATTAGAGTCCGACTAATCTCTAAGCAATCCTCAGTACTATTAGTGGTTGAGAATTTCTGAAGGAAAAGGTACACTGTAATTAGGACTTCGGTTTTTAATTAAAAAAATATGATATACTATACTCTTATTTTATTTTTTATTTTTTATTTTTCTATATTAATCTTAAATTGTAAAAGTGATTTAAAAAATTACTTGGACAGTATTTTTTATGGGTTTTTATATTTTGTTAATAGAAGTTTATATGATTTGTAGAAGTCCTAAATATACAATAAGTCTTGGACACTCATCAGAAAAAAGTGATAAAAATTTTTTTTTTTCTAGTGGGGCTAACTTTTTTACATAGGCTTGTATATTTAAAATTTGTACCTAGCATTAGTTATATATAAATGATTAAATAAAAATATTTTAAATATGTTTAGATTAAAATTATTTTTTTAAAATAATAAAATAAAATGATTACTGAAAGTCTGAAATACAAATGATTAGATGAATACTGGGAGTGGGTTGTTGGGGATCTCAACTAAATAAAGCTTTTTGCGGCAACCATTATCGCTGCAAAAAAGTTTTTTCTCGCGAAAATTAGTAGTTGCAGACTCGTCAGAAATAATAGCAACAAAAAGCTTTTAGCCGCGAATTTGTTGTCCTCATCGCGCGCGAGTATTGATCTTCTGCAGCGAATCTTTCCATCACAAAAGGTTAAATATTTTATACACAGAAATTTTCTTTTATAAACTTGTCTAAGCTGCATGTAAGCCTCTCAAACGCCACATTGTCTCAGTGTACATCATCACATGCTACACGCATGATTCCAACTATAGCAATTATATATAACGGCCGGGTTATTTTCGAGTTTAATATATATATTAGTTGGTTGGGAAAAATATGTGGCTGAACATTAAGGGGAGGTTTGGAAGTTGAGATGAGAATTTTGTGTTTTGTTTTAAAATTTAAAATATTATTTTTTAGTTTTAGAATTTGAAAAAGTTGAATTAGAATTTGAAAAAGTTGTATTGGGATTTGAAAAAGTTGAATTGTTTATTATATTTTATATAGGAATTTGAAAAAGGTATAATGATGAGTTGAGATGAAATGAGAAATTTTGATAATTCTTCATTTCCAAACCTGCCCTAAAGAAAGATGTGTTCTTTGCGTTCTGTACTCTTTGATGTAAGTATTTAGGACGGTCAATTCTTTATCTTTTTTATTTATTTATTTATTTATTTATTTTATAAATAATTTTTCTTTATATTTAATCAAATTTATATGTTGAAAAGAGCTCATCCATAGCCTGATATGCTTCTAATTTATTATCATACAGATAATTAATGTCATACATTAGATAAAAGCTGACTTTCTAGAAAACGTACTTGAGTTTTAGCAATGATACATGCATGGCTAGCTGGAGTCAGCTTTGATGGGGCTTATTTCTTTCCTTCATATATATTTCGGTGGCATAACGTGGCTAATGGATCATGGCTAACAGGAAATCTACAAATTAAAATAATTTAATGCAGTATATCAGATTATAAAGTTACTTTATATATAAAGTAGATATAATGCATCATACGAAATCATATTAGTTTGTGAGTTTATTTTTATATAATCTCTTTGTGTTTGTGCTCGCCATCGTCTATGAGAGATTGGAATGATCTGCGAGAGATTGAGATGGAGGCTGCGGGTGTGAGAGGAGAAGCGAGGAGGAAGTTGAGATCTGAGTATGAGAGTGGTTTCCTAGGGTGCGGTCACATTGTAGTTCAAATGAAAAACCTACGTGGCCCTAATCTTTTGAAAGACTGTATTTTAGTGTTAGAGATCGATTATAAGATTTTCTATTTTATTTTATACTATTTAACAAAAAGCAGTACTGCAACCATCGATGGTGTAGCGTGAGACTGGTCCAAGAGCGAATTTTTTTTTTTATTTCATTCATTTTTTTATACTTTAAAATATTCTTTTAAAAAAAATGTACAATATTATTAATAAATACTTTTTTAATTATTAAGTTTAAAAAAAAAAAAAAATTTGTGAGGCCAATCGGAAAGCAACTGTCGGGGAGAGTAGATTTTTGTTTAACAAATAATGTGTAACTCGTGCACCTCGTAAAATGGTGTCTGTTGGCATATTTTATTTATTTTTATTTATTCGATGGTAGCTGGTTGGCTATTTCATGGGAGAATCTGTTTATTGCGCGGGGTGTAAACCTCGTAAATGGTGTCTGAGGGCAGATTTCTTTTTATTAATTTTACGGATTCTTGAAACTTCAAGAATTTATAACTTAAAAATTGCTACTCGGTGGTGCCGATATATATATATATATATATTTTTTTTTTTTATTAGTGATTAATAAAATGTTACGTGAATTTTTTTTAAATATTTAAAAATATAAAAAAATAAATGAAGAAAAATAAAAAAGAATAAAAAATATGGAGACGGGTCTCGTACTACGATGTATGTAGCACTGCTCAAATAACTTCAACCGGCTCTCTCGCTCCCCTTGTACACAGTCACATTATGTTTTCAATCACATTGTCTTTTTTATTTAGGAAAGTTTAGAATTGAGAGAGGATGTTAATTTTATAAATAGTAATAGTGAATAATAATAAAATAATTTGATATAATATAGAAATATTTTAATCTCATCTCATTTTATTATTATAATTTTTTAAATTTTTATATAACATATAATAAATAATTCAATTTTTTAAAATTTTAAAATAATAATAATATTAAAAGTAATATTATAATAATATTGTATCCATCTTTCAATTTTCATCTAAAACTATTTCATCTTATCTCATTATCTAAACGGAGTTTCAATATTTTATGAGATTTTAGAAAATGAAATAAAAAAATTAGATAACAAATATTTTAAAGTTAAAATATTATTAAAATATAATTTTTAATAATATTTTTGTTTAAAAAGTTGAATTGTTTTTTATTTTTTGTTTGAAAGTTTAGGATAGTTGTAATGATTAGTTTGAAAGTATTTGTATTTGAGTGATATTTGAAAATGAGATGAGATGAAAATTTTGAGATAAAATATTTTTCCAAACAAGTCTTTATGACTCGTATGGAGAATGAGATGAGATGATAATTTTGTGAATAATAATAAGATAGTTTGTAAATAATAATTAAATAGTTTGATTTGAGTATTTTTTGAGTTTTTGAAAATGAGAAAGCAAAAGTTGAATAAAAAATATTTTTAAATTAAAATATTGTAATAATATAGTTTTATAATATTATTTTTTTTATGGATTTAAAAAAGTTGAATTTTTTTTATTTTTTGTTTGAAAATTTGAAAAAAATTTAATGATTAGTTTGAAAATATTTATACTTAAATTATATTTGAGAAAAAGATGAAAGAAAATGAAATATAAATTTTAAAATGAGATATATTTTCAAACAAGACCGTTGGTTGGGAAAAATATGTAGCTGAACATTAAAGAAAGATGTTTTCTTTTCGTTCTTTAATATTTGATGTAAGCAATTAGGACGGTCAATTAATCTTTATCTTCTTTGTTTATTTATTTTATAAATGATTTTTCTTTATATTTAATCAAATATATATATGTCGAAAAGGCAGCTTATTCCCAAGCTCATCCATAGCCTGATATGCTTCTAATTTATTATCATGGAGAGAATTAGGCTACGTTTAGATGTTGAACTGAATTAAATTGAATTGAGTTTAAATGATAAAATATTATTAAAATATTATTTTTTAATAATATTATTATTTTAAAATTTAAAAAAATTAAATTATTTATTATATTTTATATTAAAATTTAAAAAAATTATAATAATAAGTTGAGATGAATTGAGATAGGTTTAAGAACCAAATGAAATCTTAAAGTCATATATTAGATAAATGCTGACTTTCTAGAAAACGTACTTGAGTTTTAGCAATGATATATGCATGGCTAGCTGGAGTCAGCTTTGATGGGGCTTATTTTTTTCCTTCTCATATATTTCGGTGGCATAACGTGGCTAATGGATCATGGCTAACAGAAAATCTATAAATTGACGTAATTTATTGTAGTATATTAAATTGTAAAATTATTTTTTATATAAAATAGATATAATGTATCATATAAAATCACATCAATTTATAAATTTACTTTTATATAATTTCTTTATATCTACATTCGCCCGTCATCTATAAGAGGTTGGAATGGGTTACGAGGGATTGAGATGGGGTGTGAGAGGAGGAGCGAGGAGGAAGTTAAGATCTAAGTGTGAGAGTGGTTTCCTAGGATAGGGTCACATTGTAGTTCAAATGAAACACTTACGTAGCACTAATCTATTGAAAGGCAACATTTTAGTGTTCGACAGTCAGATAA
Organism: Cyclocarya paliurus; assembly: GCA_029856935.1. Taxonomy (NCBI): domain Eukaryota; kingdom Viridiplantae; phylum Streptophyta; class Magnoliopsida; order Fagales; family Juglandaceae; genus Cyclocarya; species Cyclocarya paliurus. The sequence continues at coordinate 25,387,375 of CM056957.1, read as the reverse complement.
GTTATAAGATTTTCTATTTTTTTTGTGTGGTTAACTATTTAACAAAAAGCAGTACTACTGCTACAACCATCGGTAGTATAGCGTGAGACAGGTCCCGACAAGAGCAAATTTTTTTTTTCATTAATTTTTTATACTTTAAAATATTCTTTTTTAAAAAATTTACAATATTATTAATAAATAATTTCTTAATTATTAAGTTTAAAAAAAAAATTGTGAGGCCAGTCGGAAAGCAACTGTCGGGGAGAGTAGATTTTCGTTTAACAAATAATGTGTAACTCGTGCACCTCGTAAAATGGTGTTTGTGGGCATATTTTATTTATTTATTTTTATTTATTTGATGGTAGCTGGTTGGCTATTTCATGGGAGAATCTGTTTATTGTGCAGTGTAAACCTCGTAAATGGTGTCTGAGGACAGATTTCTTTTTATTAATTTTACGGTTTCTTGAAACTTCAAGAATTTATAACTTAAAAAATGCTGCTCGGTGGTGCTGGTATATATATATATATTTTTTATTAGTGATTAATAAAATGTTACGTGAATTTTTTTTTAAATATTTAAAAATATAAAAAAAATAAATGAAGAAAAATAAATAAAAAATAAAAAATATGGAGACGGGTCTCGTACTACGTCTTCAATGTATGTAGCATTGCTCAAATAACTTTAACCGGCTTTCTCTCTCCCCTTGTATACAATTATATTATGTTTTCAATCACATTGTCTCTTTGATTTCTTCATTTGTTTTCATAGAGGAGGTGAGATTTTTTGAGATATGTGTAAATGATATTGAGATATATTAAGTATAGATGAGATAAGATAATATGTATTTATTTATAGAGAGGAGATGAGATTAGTTTGACTTTTTTTAAAGTATTCATTATAATGGGACTCACAACTAATTATATTATTTTATTCTACTAAAACGACGTGAAGCCGGTGCTACTGGTGCAGGAACAACCATTTGTGATTTCATAAAACTATTCCATTTGTGATTTCATAAAGCTATTTCGGCGTGTGCCTGGGTAGCTACTAGTAGTTTAGGTCTATTATTTTTTTACTTGCTTTGTTTAGCATGCATATGTTACACCTCCACAGCATCACCGTGAGCATCGACTCAGCCTCGCCACAACCATGGACGCATTGCTGCAACTCACCCACGTCGCATGCCTAGCAACACGTTGCAACCACAACCTGTACCACTCCATGCAGTACCTTCGCACAACAACAACACATAAACAACCACCAGACACCAACCATGCACGTTGCACCACCCAGTACCACCACCATGCATTGCAACCTTTTCGTCACTTAAGACTAGCAACTGCACCTGCAAGCCGTTAGCCTGCAGCTTCCCACCGTCTGAAGCTTCTTCCTCCTCCTCTGTTTTTCTACACCAAAACAGAGCAATTAAGCCACCGCACGTCTCCTCCTCCTCGGACTACCTCCATCCTTGCACCGCTGCGGAGCCATAAAGCTGAAGCTCGGATAGCATAACCACTACCTCCATCTCCCCCTCTGGCTTAACACTCTCTTCCTTGCCTCATGGTTGTACTCTCTCGACTCCATCTATCGCTCCCATTAGAGCTGATCTCACACACATAAATGAAGAAGCCTGGAAAGAAAACGATAGACAGAAAAGCATTTTCGGTTGGGAAAGAAGATGATACGCACGCTGGCAAGAAAGAAAAAAGAAAAAAAATAGACATACGACTAGCTTTCCGTAGAAGGAGGAAGACGAAAACACAATAAAATAAAAAAGGAAGAAGAAGAAAATGAAAACACAGTGACGTAGGGAACAAAAGAAATAAAAAAAGAAAGAGAATGAGAGACGGGAAGTAACTCACGCGAAAGACTGGACAAAAATGCAAAAGGGATGCGGTTGAAGCTACACTAGAGGCTCCACCATCGATGGATAAAAGGGTTTTAACATCAGGGTTTTCTTTTTGCATAGTTTCTGCAGCACGATACAGATATGAGATTGAATAGCCTCTAACGATGGGATACTTCAATTGGACAGAAGATTTGCATGAAAATGTGAAGAAAGAAATGAGGATTTTTGTTGTCCAGTGCAACGCGAGAGAGATGACAGAGATGAGACAGACTTTTTCTGTTTCTTTTAGTGCTTTGAGATGAACAATACATAATAAGTTGAGATCAAGTGAGATGAAAACCAATGGGTACAAAACTGTGTTTGTTTTGACAAAACATCTGATCGTACTAAAACTTTTGAGATGTTTTCAAAGTTTTCGATTTTCTTCCAGAAAGCAAATGAGGCCTAGGAAAGTTTAGAATTGAGAGAGGATGATAATTTTATAAATAGTAATAGTGAATAATAATAATAAAATAATTTGATTTAATATAGAAATATTTTTATCTTATCTCATTTTATTATTATAATTTTTAAAAATTTTTGCATTAAATATAATAAATAATTCAACATTTTAAATTCTAAAATAATAATATTAAAAAATAATATTATAATAATATTTTATTCATCTTTCAATTTTCTTTTAAAACCATTTCATCTTATCTCACTATCTAAATAGAGCCTCAATATTTTATGGGATTTTGAAAAATGAGAAAAAAATTTAAATAACAAATATTTTGAAGTTAAAATATTATTAGAATATAAATTTTTAATAATATTTTTTGTTTAAAAATTTAAAAAAGTTGAGTTGTTTTTTTATTTTTTATTTAAAAATTTGAGAAAATTGTAATGATTAGTTTGAAAGTATTTGTATTTGAGTGATTTTTGAGAAGGAGACGAGATGATATGAAAATTTTGAGATAAAATGTTTTTCCAAACAAGCCCTTAGGGCTCGTATGGAGAGTGAGATAAGATGATAATTTTGTGAATAATAATAATATAGTTTATGAATAGTAGTAAGATAGTTTGAATTGATTATTTTTTGAGTTTTAGAAAATGAGAGAAAAAAAGTTGAATAAAAAATATTTTTAAATTAAAATATTGGAATAATATAATTTTTGTTTGTGGATTTAAAAAAATTGAATTATTTTTTATTTTTTGTTTGAAAGTTTAGAAAAATTATAATGATTAGTTTAAAAATATTTGTATTTAAAAAAGGATGAAAGAAAATGAAATATAAATTTTAAAATAAGATATATTTCCAATCAAGTCCGTTGGTTGGGAAAAATATGTAGCTGAACATTAAAGAAAGACGTGTTCTTTTCGTTCTTTAATCTTTGATGTAAGCATATAGGACGGTCAATTAATCTTTATCTTATTTGTTTATTTATTTTATAAATGATTTTTCTTTATATTTAATCAAATATATATGTTGAAAAGACGGCTTCTTCCCAAGTTCATCCATGACCTGATATGCTTCTAATTTATTATCATACAGTGAATTAATGTCATACATTAGATAAATGCTGACTTTCTAGAAAACGTACTTTGAGTTTTAGCAATGATATATGCATGGCTAGCTGGAGTCAGCTTTGATAGGGCTTTTTTTTTATTTAATAAATTTATTAACGTAACTCATTTCATAGAATTGGTTTTATAAAAGAAAATTATTCATTTATTATAAATATGTACAAGACCTTATCTACATGTAATGTGAGGTTATTCTTTAATATCCTCCCTAACGTGCAGGTTAGTATTTTTTTTAATTCTTGTCACGGAATAAGTTTCCTAATATAAAATTCATATTTATATAAGAGATGATTGCTCATTTTTTATAAATATATCTAAAACTTTATTCACAGTCAACATAGAATTATTCGTCAACATATCTTTCGGTGGCATAACGTATTAATGGTGTTTCCTGTCTTGATCAATTGAACCGAACCAGATTCGCTAAGAATTCTCGTACCCATGATATTATTGATCAATAATATCCACAAAGAGTATTCAACTCCAAACTGGTCAAAGTTTCTGGATTTTGACTCTGCTATGCACATGTTAATCCTTATTATATATATGATGATATACTCGAAGGGGATCGATAACAAGATAAACAAATGGCGATCAATTCAAGAATATTGCTACTTGGCATAGTTTTTCTTTTCTGTAAGGTATCTTTATCACATGGGAGGACAAATCCCAGCTTTCGAGTAAAAGCTGTTAATCTGGGAGGTTGGCTGGTTACGGAAGGATGGATTAAACCTTCTCTCTTTGATGGCATCCCCAACAAGGACTTCTTGGTTGGTATCTTATTTTAAACTTCTCTTTCTTGCAAATCAAATCAAATCATGTCACAGCAGCCGAAGGTCTTGCATGATTCCTACCGAGTTGTAAATGTCATTGTTTGCTTTTGTAACTTGATTAGGATGGAACTGGACTTCAGTTCAAATCGGTTACAACTGGGAAATATCTTTGCGCTGAAACTGGAGGAGGAACCATCATAGTTGCAAACAGAAGTGCTGCTTCAGGATGGGAGACATTCAGCGTAAGTTGTTTTGGTTAAAAATGGTTCGTTATGGTTTGAAACTTCCGATCGACGAGCTAACGTTCTTTGGTTTTGCTGACATATATACGGGTGGGTGTTCTTTGTTTGGTGTAGCTATGGAGGATCGATGAGAAAACATTCAATTTCAGGGTCTTTAACAAGCAGTTCGTGGGGCTAGACACCAGTGGAAATGGGATAGATGTGGTAGCCATTGCTAGCACGCCTGGAAAATCAGAGACATTTGAGATTGTTAGAAAACCAGGTGATTCCAGCCATGTGAGAATCAAAGCGCCCAATGGATTCTTCCTGCAGGTAATATTATTTGTATAAATCGAGAGAGATAAACACGCAACGTGCAAGGTTTTGTACTTTTCCATCATTAAATTGGATGAAATTGTACAGGCGAAGACAGAGACGCTGGTGACTGCAGATTTTGCAGAGAATAGCAAATGGGGAGAGAACGATCCCTCAGTCTTTGTGATAACAAACACAGGAGGGTTGCACGGCGAGTTTCAAATAACTAATGGCTATGGACCAGAGAGAGCCCCACAAGTCATGAGGGTAAGCATTTATTTCTTCCTAGCTAATTGGTTCCTTTTTGCCTTCATTTATGTTATGAATGTAGACCACCTAAAGCCGGCCACTTGTTATGAAACTTAAAGAAAAGGTTAAAAATTCGTTTCATGTGTATAACATATAATAAGTCAGATCTGTATGTGGACATTGAATCTCAGGAGCATTGGAGCACATACATAGTGGAAGATGACTTCAAGTTCATATCACAAAATGGACTAAACGCCGTTAGAATTCCAGTTGGTTGGTGGATAGCAAGCGATCCGACTCCTCCACATCCCTATGTCGGTGGTTCCTTGAAAGCTCTAGACAATGCCTTCTCCTGGGCTCGGTACGTACATATAATATTACTGTACATGTTTTGGTAACATTATTCCACCAAATTGTTGAATGGATCGTCGACCAAATATTCCTCCCTTTTGGACCGTAGAAAGTTAGGTGTATCTTTAATTGGACGAGAAACTATGAGAAAAAGCTACAAAAATCGTGTTCATTTTTTTAAGTTATCATGTTTTCCCTCTATCGAATCTCTCGAGTTAAGAGATCATTGCCAAGTTCCAACCATTTGAAAGGCTTAATTAGTTCTTGTTGATTATGATCATAGTGTGCACCTAATTATTATATATAGCTTACCAACACATATCTAAAAGGGTGTTGTACTTTGTCTGCAGGAAATATGGAGTGAACATTATAATTGATCTACATGCAGCACCTGGCTCCCAAAATGGTTGGGAACATAGCTCTTCCAGAGATGGCTCTCAGGAATGGGGAAAAACAGATGAGAATATTCAACAGACAGTTGCTGTCATAGACTTCCTAACTGCAAGGTACATAGTTATAAGAGAAATGCTCTTCTTCATACTAAATATATTCATTTTTAACCACATATACTAGTGAAAAGTAGCATTTTTAACAGAACTATTACAGACACAAAGAGATTAGATAAAAGTAAAATCACAAATTGACACAATTTTATGGAATTCATTAGATTTACTTTATAATAAAAGTAATTTTACAATCTGATGTATCGCACCAAACTACGTTAGTTTGTAAATTTACTTTTGTATAATCTTTTTGTGTTATTTTCCTATTTCTAATATGAAACCATAAAATGCAAAGAGCCAAAGCCTTTATATGCAGTTAGCTTTTATAGTACTAGTTGAGTCGTTTGTTGATATACGTGTACTCTCATTGAGAAGTATAGGTACGCAAAGAGCCCAAGCCTTTATGCAGTTGAACTGATCAATGAGCCTCTAGCACCAGGAGCATCCCTAGAGATGGTAAACAAGTACTACAAGGCCGGTTATGATGCTGTCCGCAAGCACTCCTCCACGGCTTATGTGGTCATGTCTAACCGGCTTGGGCAAATTGACACGAGGGAGCTGTTCCCTCTAGCTAGTGGCTTAATGGGCTCGGTCATTGATCTGCACTATTACAACCTCTTCTCCACCATATTTGACAACTTGACTGTCCAGCAGAACATTGATTTCGTCTACATCAACAGGACCCAGGAGCTCACTTATGTCACAACCTCAAATGGTCCACTTACTTTTGTTGGTATGTCCAAGTGGTGAATGGCCTTAATATTCTTTCATAAAACCATATTCCATTAAGAGGATGTTATATTCTCATTGTTTACAAATGTTTACAAATGCTTATCAGATTGAGCCGTATGAGTAATGCTACATATAATCGTAGAGTATGTAAATATCGTTTAGTCGCTTTGAAAAAGAGTAGAGTCTACTTTTAAAAATTAATTTTTTTTATATTAGCCTCGTATTTATCCATTTTTTTTAAAGTTAGAAGTTGTAGATCCGTGTCGTAGTATTGTCATCGCGAGGAACGAATTGTGTCCACAATAGGGCTGTGCAGATGACCTGCAAACCCGTTGGGCCCGTTCAAAATGACCCGACCCGACCCGACATTTAACGGTTCGTCATCTAATCGGTTTCTAACCCGACTAGTTGCGGGTTGGTGTCAAACCGTCCGACTATAAATAAACTCATCAAACCCTAGCCACTTAACTCCCAAGTCCTTTTCGCATCTTTCTCATCCAGCTCATCCAAATCTCCCTCAAGACCCAAATCCAAATATTCAACAATTCTGCACATACTACAGCAACCACAACCACCCATAAATGCTAAATCATATTCTCAAAAGCCGAGCCATCTATTTCTTCTATGAGATACAATGGATGAGAAACAAACCGAGCCTATTTCTTCTTTTTTGAGAGGTTACTTGGCATGGGTTTCTTCAAGAATGCCATAACTTGGGTCTCTAGACGGATCGACCACTTTCACTGTAGACTTCATCTTCTCCAGACTGGTAATTGTAGGACTGCTCAGAGAAAGCCATCGTTTGTTTCTCAGCCTATTTTGCTCAAAGAAATTTTTTTTTTCTCTTTTATTCTTTGATTTCTGGGGTTTTTTCTTGAGATAGAGATTATATTGTCATTTGTCCTCAAATCTAAGACATATCGATGTGCAGAAAGTGGATTTTTTTTTTTTTTTTTGGGTAAAGGTCGGGTCATACGGGTTCGATCCAAATCTATTTCAGTCGAGTCGGGTCGGATCGGTTTGGCGCCAAAAACTAATGCTCTCGGGTCGGGTTGGGCGCAAACCCGATTTTGTCAGCTCGGGTTGCAGCCCTAGTCCACAATATCACTCCTTGCGATTCCTAAAAAATGTAAAAAAAAAAAAAAAAAAAAAACTCAACACTTGTCCTAAAAAAGAAATAGCTATTAGTAATACTCTTTGTGAAATGTATTGACAACCCAAATATTTTTTGCAGGTGAATGGGTAGCTGAGTGGAAAGTTGAGGGAGCATCAAAAGAGGATTACCAAAGATACGCCAAGGCCCAGCTTGATGTGTTTGGAAGAGCAACATTTGGGTGGGCTTACTGGACTCTTAAAAACGTGAACAACCATTGGAGTTTGGAGTGGATGATCAAGAATGGTTATATCAAGCTCTAGTTTTTACACCATTTATGGTTATTGGAGCTTCCCTATTTTGTTGTTTTACTCCTTAGGTCAGGGTCAGCTGACGTGGACATCTATGTGGTCCAATTTGCCTATCATATTTGATATTTTGTCTGGCAGCATAATTAGGCAGATTGGCAGCTCATGATCCGACTAAAATGTCTACTAATATTTCCAAAAAGAATAATAAATAGGACTATGACTTGAAGCTCCTAATGACATTGATTGGACATGTCGTCCTCGCCTATGGAAAATTATTAGATTATCTTAGAATAAAAATATTGTGATATTTTAATTTTATCACAATATGTCATATAATTAAAATTGTTTATATAAATATAAGTTTTAATTAACGCGACATGATTAGAGTATCATGTATACGTATTCAAAAACGTAAAAACATAAAATCCATTGAATTTTAGAAAACGTAGAAAATAAAAACATTGTGGGGAAGGAACTGGTCGTATGTCCTTTTTGAGGACACCATCGACATAACTCTGAAACCAAGCAAACTTGCTATATCCAATTACTCTACTCTGTTTTATTCTCGATCTATTGTTCCTCGCTTTGTTAATTAAGTTACAACGATTTAAAGCTTACTTTATTAAATTATCAATTTTTCCAAAAATTCAAATCGATAGGTGAATTTAATTAATTTATATTTTATCATTCCTCGTGTTAGAAAACCATAACCCTAGCTTTAACTGAGTTAAATTCTCTATTTTTTTGCCACATAATCATTGATCACTACTTGTTGATTTTCACAAACATTATATATATATATATATATATATATATATATATATATATAGAATGTAAGTCAAATCTATTATAATTTTAGTTAATTATAGGACTTAGAATAAAAAAGAAATAAACGCATATAAACTTATATATTAGTAATCTACCTGCACCCACACTCAAACGGGCGGATTGAGCCGGTGGCCGGGCCGGGTTGCGAGGCTCCGCAGTCTGGTGCTAGTAATACAAACGTTTTTGCATTGCAAACAACATCATCATGCATGGCAACATATAAGAAAAACGTTACAAAATTTCGTTTCTTAAAAAGGATCAACAATATCCACAGAGACTATATATTCAATCCCAAAAGGATCAAAGTTTCAACTTTCTGGATTTTGACTCTGCTGTGTATTCAATTTCATCCTTGTTGAACTTTATTATAAATATGATATACTCGATCATAGGTGATAACAACATAAACAAATGGAGATCAATTCAAGAATATTGCTACTAGGCTTACTTTTTCTTTTCTGTATGGTATCTTTTTCTCATGGCAAGAGGTTAAAACCAAGGTTTCGACTGAAAGCTGTTAACCTGGGAGGTTGGCTGCTTACAGAAGGATATATTACACCTTCTCTCTTTGATGGCATCCCCAACAAAGACCTTTTGGTTTGTACATGCATCTTTTAGTTTTTACTTATCTTTATTTTAAGCTTCTTTGGCAAATCAAACTCTGTGATATCAACAGGGCATGAGATATTGGTGCCGTATGACCATCTTCTAAATATAACTATTGATAGATATTGCTTCATTGTTTGCTTTTTGTTACTTCATTAGGATGGAGCTCAGATTCTGTTCAAATCGGTTGCAACTGGGAAATATCTTTGCGCTGAAACAGGAGGAGGAACCATCATAGTTGCAAACAGAACTGTTGGTTCTGCTTGGGAGACATTCATTGTGAGTTGCTTGGTTAAAAATGGTTATGATTTGAAAGTTCCAAGCTTGTAAAAATTGGCATTCTTTGATTTCGATCGCTGACACATACAAGCTGTGTTCTTTAATTGTTTATAGCTATGGAGGATCAATGAGAAAACGTTCAATTTCAAAGTCTTTAATAGGCAGTTCATGGGGCTGGACATGACCAATGGGAATGGGGTAGATGTGGTAGCCATTGCGGACACGCCTGGAAAATCAGATACATTTGAGATTGTTAGAAAACCAGGTAATTCCAGCCGTGTGAGAATCAAAGCGCCCAATGGATTCTTCCTTCAGGTAATATTGCTTTCTCTTATGCCAACTTTAGCTAGGATCCGAATAGAGATCGATGCTATGAAGTCCTATTATATTTAAGATTATGATCTATATAAATATTTAATATTGTGTCTATCTTGATCTATATTATCTGCTTAAATTTGGTGAAATTGTACAGGTGAAAGCAGAAGGGGTGGTGACTGCAGATTTTGCAGGGAAAAGCAAATGGAAAAAGAACGATCCCTCAGTCTTTGAGATAACAAGCATAGAAGGGTTGAACGGAGGCGGAGAGTTTCAAGTAACTAATGGCTATGGACCAGAGAGAGCCCCACAAATTATGAGGGTAAACATGCATTTGTTTCTTCCTAATTGGTTCATTTTATGCAATTTTCTCTCTTCCATTTAAGACATTCAAATTCAGATAAAAACTTGAAGATTTTGATAATCTAGTAGTACCATAACATGTGGACATTCATGAATCTCATGCATGCAGGAGCATTGGAACACATTCATAGTGGAAGATGACTTCAAGTTTATAGCAGAAAACGGGCTAAACGGTGTTAGAATCCCCGTTGGTTGGTGGATAGCAAGCGATCCGACTCCTCCATATCCCTACGTTGGGGGTTCCTTGGAAGCTCTAGACAACGCCTTCTCCTGGTCTGAGTACGTATACTTTAATGCATGCATGCATTCCTACACACACACACACACATATATATATATATATAATGTACATGTTTAATTTGGTAACATTTTGTCTTTTTATGATCATAGATTAGGGTTTAAAAACTCACAAACATGCAAGCTCGATCGAGGCTTATATATGGAACATTATATATTATTCTAATATTTTATGTATTTTATAATACTATGATAGCTAGCTAGCTATTGCATCAAACTATATATATGGTTTATGATCAATAAGTATCTCATGATCATTAATGGGTGTCTAATTTATTTATAATCTGCAGGAAATATGGAATAAAGATTGTTATTAGCCTACATGCAGTACCTGGTTCCCAAAATGGTTGGGTGCATGGCGGATCTAGAGATGGCGCCACTCAGGCTTGGGGAAAAACAGATGACACTATTCAACAATCGGTCGATGTCATAGACTTCTTAACTGCCAGGTACTATACATGATTTACAAGCATTTTTCATCCGATCATATTTATTCATCTTCAATTACGTCGATCTGCTGAATTATTCATTCGATAACATGATCATGATCATGACTTGCAAGTGTAGGTATGCAAAGAGCCCAAGCTTTTATGCAATGGAACTGATGAATGAGCCAAAAGCACCAGAAGCAACCCTAGAGATGCTAAACAAGTTCTACATGCTTGGTTATGATGCCGTCCGCAAGCACTCCTCAACGGTTTATGTGGTTCTGAATAATCGGCTTGGGAAAATTGACGACAGGGAGCTCTTCCCTCTGGCTAGTGGCTTAGAGGGCATTGTCATAGATTTGCACTATTACAACCTCTTCAACACTAGATATTACAACTTGACTGCCCAACAGAACATTGATATTGTCTACGGCAATAGATCCCGGGACATCGCTTATGTCACAACCTCAAATGGTCCCCTTGTTTTTGTTGGTATGTCCCAATTAACCACAAATATTATATATATATATATATATATATATATATATATATATTTTTTTTCTCTCACAAAACCATATAATTTGCTATACATGATACTTTCATTGTCTACACACTACAAGAAACTGCTTAATTATGACTAGTTATTTCTTACAAAAATGACTATTTTTTATTAAAATGAATCTATTTTCATTACAAATAATCATTTTCGTTGAAAATAATCTGTTACAAATACTCGATTTTCTTTTAGTGACATAATTATATATATATATATATATATATATATATAATGTCGAGGTGTACATGATGTTCACAATACACAACGTACTGATCTTTACGATCGGATTAAAAATAAATAGGCTCGAAAGGTGAATGCCATAAATGGCTTTTTTGAGTGAAATGTATTACAACTAACCTAGCTAGATCATCATGTGTTTTTTGCAGGTGAATGGGGAGCTGAGTGGCTAGTTGAGGGAGCATCACAAGAGGATTACAAAAGATATATTAAGGCCCTGCTTGATGTCTTTGAAAGAGCAACATTTGGGTGGGCTTTCTGGACTCTTAAAACCGATTACAACCATTGGAATATGGAGTGGCTGATCAAGAATGGTTATATCAAACTTTAGTTTACACCAGTACTTAGCAGCTGGCTACTTATTGGAGCTTCCTTAATAATTAGTTTGATGTCTTAATTACTCCTTAATTAGGTCATCAGATCATCATCATGTAGACCAATTTACTTATGATATTTGACACTTTGTGATCTACATCTACCATAATGCATGGATGGTGGTTAGGCCCAGTTTGGATAAATAAAATCCTATCTTCTCATTATTACAACTTTTTCAAACTTCCACACAAAATATAATAAATAATTCAATTTTTTCAAATTTTAAAAAAAAATATTAATTATTCTAATAATATTTTATTCAACTTTCAACAAAACATCTCATCTCATCTGAACTGTATAACTAAACAACGCCTAAAAGTAGTAGCATACTTATAAGTTACTAGTTTTCAAATTAAAAGGAATAAAAATTGAGGACTCAACGCTCAATTAGACTTTGAAGCTCCTTATGATAATGAATTACATGTATAGTACTGATCATGACAGAAGCTTTTAATTAGCGGCTTGTTGTCCTCTTCAATCATTCACACCACATAAGATGATACTTCTACAATATATTGTGGAGTTTTCAAAGGAAAATTATTTAGTATTCGTGGAGTACACGGATGGTTTGGTATTCTCATCGTATCGTATCGTATCGTATCATATCACATCACATCACAGCATGTTATGTAATTAAAAATATCAATTTAAGTTCATATGCATCTTATATTGATAAGATTAAAATAAAATATTTCTATATTTTGAGATCAGTAACTAATAATTAATCACCAATAGAATCCTCCAAATCTCAGTGTAAAAAAAAAAAAAAAAACAGTGGAGTCCACATAGAAGGAACTGGTCATATACCCTTTCTGAGGACACATGATCATAAAGTCTTGCCCATGCCCATGTCGGTTGGAAACATCAATTATATATTTCAATAAAAATTAAATTAGAGGTGACAATTTGCAAGGGACCACGACCTTTAACGTCCCATATTAATACTAAAGAAATGAAAAATAGAAATTAAATAATTTTCTAAGGTTATTATAAAAACCATTGAAATATTGCTATTGTTGTGAATTCGATTTTAATATATGATCTAATGTCTATTTAATGAGAGCATAATAACTAATTAAGTGGATGATGACTTTTTTTTTCCCTCTCTTATAAACATCTAAAAAAATCCAGATTATTACCCCTACTTCAAACTAACCCAAATCAAGATTGGAGGCAGTAAGTTTTCAACTTATTAACACCGTTCTTGTTGAATATAATGACTAAATTAAGGCTTTCTAAGTAAATTTAGAGCCATAAATTTTAACAACATTTTTCATAGTGATTATATTTACGAGTGTGCCGTCTAAGTAAAATTTACTTAAATGATATTTAAGTGCCATAAGTCGTAAGATAATTAAGTGCCGTAAGTTTGAACCGTGATTTCACTCTCGAAAGTTTGTCCTATTAATTAGACTAAAATTAAACAATATATACATACGTAATAATTAAATTACTTGGTTATGATCAAGATAAAAAAAAAAAAAACTAATATTCTTTTAGATTTTCTGCCTGCTTATTTTTACTTACAAAAAATAACCATTAATTTTAATTTTGGGAATCTTGAAAATGTAGGAAATTTGCAAATAAGCTGGGGACTGCAAGTGGGCAGACCTGGAGTTGGAACCCACTAATTAAGCAAATGATTGATGCCACTGAGAACGACCCATCATACCGCCAATCATGTGGCATTTCTGTCTTTTACTTTAATTTGGCTATTTAATTTTCTGGGAAATGTAATTTATACGCTAGAGCCATCCTTGTTTTGATCAAGAAATATAAGGATGGCTCCAAATCATTTATTCATTTTTGGCAATATATACTTATCACTATAAAAAATAAAAAATAAAATAAAATAAAAGTAGTTGGAATAGATTATTTATGGCGAGATTGATCATTTGAGATAAAAATAGACTTATTTTTATAAAAAATAATTATTTTCATAAAATATAACTGATAACAAATAAGCAGTTTTCTTGTAACGTATAATTCTTTTAAAATTCATTTTGCAACTTATCAATGGAGTTATATTACTTTATTTTTATTTGAGTTTTTACCTAACTATCCTCAATTTCAAACAAAGTTTGTAAGTTTATTCATTATTATTTCATTTACATGCATTGTATTTACCTTGATTAAATGTTTATCAAAAGCTTCCCCTTCTCCTTTTGGTATTCTTAGATTTTTTATTCATTCACTATGCCAGCCTTGAACAAACAAAAAACTTACGATAAATTTTATAAAATTAAACTTATAAATTGGTGCGACATATTAAATTATAAAATTATTTTTATCGTAAAATATAAATATAAGATATCGTATAAAGTCATATTACTTGTAAATTTTATTTTTATGAAATCTTTATGTACTTGTAACCATACTTTAAAATTATTATGCAGATGAAAATTTTATTTATAAATTAACGTGGAAGACATACATTTCACATTACTTCGAAGTTAGGTTAAAAAAAAAATTAAATCTTATTAATTAAATCTTACAACTTCGATAATGTAAATCGTGTGTACTCTACAGTGTCTACACAGCTTGTTCGATCATGATGGTTAGAGAGATTTCAGACTGTTTATTGCATGACGTGGCAACATTTGGGTGGCCAATAACTCTCACTTCCAAAGTGATTGGTCTTTGGAGACTCCAGTATCCAAAGCTTCTTTTCACCTGGAAAAAAAAAAAAAGAAATCAGATCTTTTTTGTTTTTTCATTCCTGTTGAAAAGAAAAGACAAATAAAATAAATAGCAATAAAAAAAACCAGAAGGATGACGTGGACTGATTTGTCATCATAAGCGAAATCAGAAATCGACGGCCCATATTCAGTCCTAGGCTTCTGGCTCTTCTTTTATCTCTCCCAACCTCCATTTTAGCCCTTCCACCCTCTCTACCTCGTTCGTTTCAGGCTTTTTACTCTTGCACCTTTTTAGAATTCAGTAGCAGAAGAGATGATGTCGCTGGGAAAGAGGCAACGCCACCCGATGAAAAGGACGACGAGCATGACGGAGATTACCTTCGATCTAAACACCGGAGCCGTCGACGGTACTTCTGCTTCTCCGCCGTCGACCGATCCTCACACCCCCTCAAACTTCCAGAGACAGCCAGGTGGCGGGCTAGATCATCGGCGGTCGATGGCCATGGTCTCTCCCAGAAACCTCAGGCGGAGTTCGGTCGATTTTGTAGAGGCCACCTCTGCTCACTTCTTAAGGTCTTGCTCCCTCTGCAAGCGCCGGTTGGTCCCTGGTCGTGACATCTACATGTATAGGTATTATTCTCCCTGCCCCCTGCGTCTTCTGGCTTCTTAGTATCTATATAGTTAGTTCAGTTCATTTTTCCTTGATTCTTCTATATTTGTTACTGATCGAGTTTTTTAATTTAAAACTCAAACCTTACATGGGTGTTAAGATCTGTTTGGCAACGTTTTGAATCCAGATATCTCTATGATTTTGCGTGATTTCTCAGAATCTCTCAAGTTGGAGTTAATATATAAGGTTTTTATGTTTCGGCCTGATTATATGTATGCCATGCCAAATATTCGGTATCCGCAACGATAAGAGCTTCAAAGTTTTGAACTTAGTCATGACCTATATAAATAAATTTGCAGGGGTGACACTGCTTTCTGCAGTCTAGAGTGCCGGCAGCAACAGATTAATCAAGACGAAAGATCGGAGAAATGCTCCTTGGCTTCCAAGAAGCTGGAAACTGGAGGGTCGTCCACCATCGCCGGCGCCCACGTCTCCACCGAAGGGGAGACCGTCGCCGCCTAGTAACGCTACTGGCAGCCCTTCAAAACCTTGAATCACTCCTGATTATATATATATATACACAGCATCTTATATATTTGCATGTGTGTATAAGCTATAACTATTAACCAGGAATATGAATTATATATTGCGGAGATGTAAGAGCCAGCTAGCTAGCAGGGGCGCAGATATCTTTTGGTGGGAAAGGTGGGATTGGGAGGGGTGGACTTTATATATATATTATGTATACAACCAGAAAGCCCTGTAATTCTTCTTCAGAGTTTCTTCCCCTCCAGCATCATGTGTTGCCTTTTTGTTGTAGTAATGGAAGAAATATGCATATTTTTACAAGTCCCAGACTCTTTTTTTTTTTTAACGCGAATGATGCTTGATTTGAACGAGAAAATCGATGCCCACAACAAGTTTGAATGAGATGTTATTGGTTTCGAAGAGATTCCCATGCAGTACTACAGTTTTTAATTACCATGCACTTGGCTTTTGTTGTCTTGTGTTTTGTTTTGTTTCAGACGATGGAGGAAATCATAGCTTTTCTTTTCTTTGAATCTTTGGGACACCAACAATTCTGCCTTCTCTAATTCCCAGACATCCTATTTCTGTTCTTAATAAACAAATGGAGAAAACATGTTCAGAGATAAAAAAGAAATGGCCAACTAATTGACTTAAAAAGTTCTTCCGGTGTCCGCACATTGCCTTTTTCCTTACAAGATCTTCCGACTAGACTAGCCTTTTTAATTAAGAAAAAAGATTTGCAAACCCTTAAATAGATAAATTCTATACAAATTTTTGTAAAAAAATAGATCATATTTTTTTAAAATGTAAAAAAATTATTTTTTATTAGTGAGATTCACTTTTTTATAAAAAATTTATACGAAATTTATTTATTTGAGACTTGTAACTAATATTACTCTTTAATTAAACGAAATATTAAGAACTGATAATTTTGAATAGATGACGAAACTAATGTAAAAGGTAGAATGAGTAATCTTAACATAGATCATTTTAGAATATACAAATCATTTAAAAAAATTTTTTTATATAAAATTTAAATTTATCAATTTTTTTTTTTAAAAGGAAAAAAAAATATAACTTCTCAAACTAAAATAACAGCTTTGCAT
Source organism: Cyclocarya paliurus (assembly GCA_029856935.1). Classification (NCBI taxonomy): domain Eukaryota; kingdom Viridiplantae; phylum Streptophyta; class Magnoliopsida; order Fagales; family Juglandaceae; genus Cyclocarya; species Cyclocarya paliurus. The sequence goes on along the minus strand of CM056957.1, from coordinate 25,370,265 downwards.
GCTTAGAAAAAAAAAAAAAAAACAGCTTTGCATGGAATGGGTCCCAAAAGAAAAATATGAATTAATGTATATAGAAAAAGTGAAATATAAATATAAAAATTAAAACATCCAAATGCAATAATACGTGGAATTGAATCGATAAAGAAGCTTTTAAATAGATATTATTTCCCATTTGGAGTTGGGGAGAAACATCTTTTTTTTTTTGAAGGAATCATATATTATTCCTGATGAAAGTCATATACTGATTGGTTGAATTATTGGATGATGCTTGAAAGTTGGCCACTTGGATGTGGGACCACTAATATGAATACCGATGTCCCCACCACAATTCTTTTTCAACACTTGGGCCCACCATCTGTGGGCTCCATGTGATTATAATTTCTTTTGTGATATGACTTGGCGACGAGGGTGGGGATAGAGAGCGAAAAGGATAAAACAGTAATTTTGGGTAGGGTTATGGACATAAAGGAGTCCCAACTTTGAGAAGGGACCACAACACAGCTGGTTTTTAATGTGGACATTGATCTGGAGCAGCAAGACACACCCGGTCTATATGTTTTTTTTTTTTTTTACCGTTAATTAACGGTTATTTTCCTGCCCTAAAAAATAAGAAGAAGAAATTGCTATTTTTCATGCCCATCTCTACTCATTACTATATATGAATTATTATTAACTTTATTAATATAATCATTTATATATAAAAATTCAAAGACTATTCTTCTAATATTTGTAGATAAAATTATAAAATATAATATAGAGCGGTGTTACTCTGCCGCTCCAAACTACCCGCTGCAAGTTATTGTTAGGCTAAAATCAACTTTTTATTTATTTTTATTTTTTTTATCATTTTGAAACATTTTTAAAAAATATATAAAAAATAATATACTAATAGTCACTTTTTAATTATTAAGTAAAAAAAATTAAAATACATGATGTGTCAAAATGAGATATCAAAATAAAGTAGCATTAAGTGATCTATTCTATCAAAGTTAAATAATTCGTAAACAAACTCAAACTCGTTCAAAAAATGAGTAAGTTTTTTTTTTAAACATAAAATGTAACTGATCTGTGATAAGTTCAAACTCAACTACTCATGTTTGAATAGAATTTAAATTATCAGAACTCAACCACTTGCTACTTGTTCAAACTCGATTTTATTTAGATGATTGATTTCATTTGGATGCATATCCGAGGAAGAACTTCATAGCATTCAAAACACAGATATTAAGGATTGGTTTGGATAGTGAGATGAGATGATATGTGATTGTTTTAAATGAATTAAATAAAATATTGTTAGAATATTATTTTTTAGTATTATTATTATTTTAAGATTTGAAAAAGTTGAATTGTTTATTACATTTTGTATAAAATTTTAAAAAAATTATAATGATGAGATGAAATGAATTGAGAGTGTTTATGTATCCAATAATCAAGACCTAATGGTAAGAATAGATCAATCTCCTTTTAAGCAGCTTGCTTGTTATTGTTACTTTATTTGCAATATATGTCCCCACTTGATTAGGGAAAAAATAGGCCTTGCCAATATAATTTGGTTAGTGGCACATCCATTTATGTCATCGCCACCATCGTCTTCTATCTTTCCACCCATTTGCACCTCCGTGTCGCCATCATCCTCTCTTTTCTTCTTCTACTTTTATAAGTACAATTTCATTCTTTTCTCCCTACTCTTCACACGACCGCGCGCCATCGCTACCGCCTCTCTTCCTTTTGCTCCATGTAGCCACCCGTAACCTTTACATACGTACTCTGTTTTACTAGTCCCACCACCATTGCTACTACAAGTACGTGCGTAACCTGTGCAGGGGCGAAACTACTAAGAGGTTTGGGGGCTTTGGCTCGTCAAAATTTTTAAAATTAGATGAAAATTAAGTTTTAAAATGTGTTTTTATAAAATAGAGTCATAGATTATATAAAAATTAGTATTTGGTCCTCTAAATTTTTTTTTTTTAACTTGGTCCCTCCAAACCAAAATTTTTGGTTCCGCCCCTGTACGTGGGCCTACCAGATTTTTTTATGAATTTTGATGGACATAATTTAGAAGAAAAGGAAAAAAAAATGCGCGCACAATGAGAAATATTACTTTCATTTTCTTCTTGCCAATCATCAATTATTTCATTCACGCGATGATTTGATATTAAGATGTGGTATTTTGGCATTCATTTAATTAAAGCGATGAAGTCATAATATTCCAGCTTGATCAAGAGACAGATCACCGACGAAATCATATATAGTCTTATTAATAATTGCTCATTGTGTACGTGTATATATATATATCTATTTTATTATAATAAGTGGCTATGAATAGTAATTTTTATTATTTTTCTGTTATCTTTTTTTATTTTTCCGTTAAGTCCGTTAAGTCCTGTTTTATTAAAAGGTACTTAAAATTCTTGATCATTTAACGTGTAGCTTCCTTATAGAATTTAATGAAGGATCTTGTTTTACCAAAAGATTTTTATGACTCTTGACCATTTGACATGTAGCTCTCTTGTAGAATTTAATGAAAGATCATATTTTACTAAAATGTCATTAATATTAAATTAATAATATTTTATTATTATATAGAATGTAAATAGATAATCCAATATAGATACAGATCAATGCTCATACTTTATTGAAATTTAGATTTTTTTAATCTTAATTTTTAATCTTTTTTTAACCTTATCTTTTCTTTTCTTAGACAAATAAATTATTAATTTTTTATTTTTTTTATTTAAATTATTATATCAGGTGCACTCCGAAACTAGCACACCCGGGACTATTCCCTAATGTGTGTGTGTATATATATATATATATATATATATATTTATATATATATATATATTTATATATATTAACGTATGAACTCAAAAACATGAGGTCTACACCAAGGTTTTATTTGTCTTCCACGCACGTAATTTCTATTTGACATGTTCACTTTCCTTGTACACACACAACAACCTCTTGACATTAATTAATCGTACCAACTTGCATGTAAGCACATTATTATTTATTTATTATAATGTAATTCTTTTTATCATATTTTAAATTGGAGATATTTTTATAAAACGATATTATTTTTATAAATTGTTTTATAAAAACAGCGCCTCTTATTTACAACAGAGTTGTGTAAAGTATTGTAAAAATAATTATTTGTTAGTCATTTTCCATTTATTTATACAGTCTCTCACCCACACACGTACAAATATATAAATATATATATATATATATATATATATATATATTTGTATATATCTTAACTTCCAATATTATTTCACCGCCGGTTAAGGTAGCTAGTCGTAGCCATGCACGTACGTGCATGATGTCCGCTTCAATAAATTTGGATTAAAACAATAGATCAGTGATCTTCCTAATTCGTCAAATATTAGAAATAGATCAAGCAATTGATAATCAAAATATCTATTATTTGTGAGAAGGCATACACACATATATAATTGGTCATGTGATTATTTTATAGAGAAATCAATGATAATTAATTAATTAATGTGAAACATTTTTTCATTTAAATTTTTAACTGATCATTAAACTAAGTGATTTTTTCATTTTTAAATTATTAACTTATTAAATTATTTAAAATATGTCACATAAAGTACTAATATAATAATTGAGAATAATAAAATTTATAATAAAAAATAACGTCATTTTTTCTATTTTTATATGGTCAGGCGATGGATGATGAGATCATCTCTAATGAATTGATCATCAGTGCAGAGTTGAGAATTAATAGAGCGGGTTTGGTTTTGGGTTTGCGTTCAAGGTTTGCATAAATATTAGAGGCTTGGGGTGCAACCAAATTAACATACAACAATAATATATAGTAGACTCTGTCGGGGATCATGAGGAAATTAATCGTCATCGGCACCATAACGTACGGCCAGGGTTAAGACCTCGATCTCTTAATAATTAATACTTCTAATTGCTTCAAAGTTACTCTATTCAATTTCTTACATAAAAAGTGCAACAAGTCTCATATTTTAACAATTTTCTTCAATTTTTTTTATATATTTATATATATAATTAATATAATTTGATGTGAATTGCGGTTGTGCGAGTATTGTGTCTGCATCAAGTGCTAATTATAAAATAGTATTAATGAATGCACTTGAGTTTTTGGGACGTTTCAACTTTGAATATTTAAGAAATTAAAGATCTGGTATGCCGTGACGTCGCTGACTCAAAGATATTTCTTGATCTTTTGTGCCATGCATGCGGTCAGCTACAATCAATTTGATGGACTTGATTTTTTTATAATGATCAATCACTCGAGATATTATTAATCTTTTATACCTTGAGACAAGTTATAAATTAATAATATTGTTCATAAATTGAGGTGGCTAATTACTGTAGTAAATTATATTATAAAATTCTTTTTATTGTAAAAAAAAAATTAACTAACATATCTAATCATGATATCAGTTTATAAACTTTAATTTTATGAGATTTGTTTATCAATCTAGTGCTTCTCTTTTTTAGTCTAGCGAGCCTACTTATAATTGTCACTTTCTATAACCTAGCTAACCCGCACCATGTTGAAAGAGATACAAGTGAGTTTGCCATTTGGGGGAGGCTTCAGATTTTCAGGTAACTAGACAGTGAGATCGCCCAACATCTTTTTATATATGTAACTTCAATAATGGTGAAGTCAATTATGTAACATCTTCTATACATGCACAAGTCAACTTGTTTTTATTGGTCTGCATAAAGGGTTTTAAGATGCCTCAAAGGTTGTCTTGAACATGGCCTTCTCTACACTGAGGGAACTTGTTAATTGCTAGCACATTGGACATGGATTGAGTAGGTAACCCTGATGATAGAATATCTACCTCTGAATTTGCTATTTTTCTTGCCAAGAAACAATCTGTTGTTTATAGATATTCTTCCACATATGTTGAATATAAACCTTGGCCATTGTGACAACTGAACTCTGTTGGCTATGCATGCTATTTAAAAAAGTTCAACTCTGGTGTGACAATATTTCCACCCTTGCTTTAACTACAGATTCGGTATTCCATACTCATAAAAAGCACGTTGAGTTTGACTTCCATTTTGGTAGAGAAAAAGTGCTTAACCTAGACATCTCACTCAATTTCAATATTTCTACATATGATCAAGTAGCAAACATTTTCACCAAAGGCCTTTCATCAGCTCAATATTCGTACTTAAGATCCAAGCTTATGGTAGATTCTCCTCCCATCAGCTTGAGGGAGGATGTTAAGGCTACTGTCTAAGTCCAAGTCTCTACCACTACCACACCCCTTTTATCAGAAAATTCAAATGTCACAAATAATGTAAAGGAGCAAATCAAGGTTAAGAGATAAGAGATGAGAAGATGATAACAAATAGTCAGTTGTTTGTATTTTGAATTCCTCTGTTTATAGTTTCTATATATTGCATCTTATCACAAACTCTTGTATTGCACTCCTATAAATACATTAGTGAACTGATCATATGGTATTATTTACCATACTATTTCACTTAAATCCCTTTCACTGCTCAGAATTGGAAACTTTGGTGAAAACCAGTGTTGACTGCATTTGTGAAGCCATAAAGAGCAATACTCAATTGGGTATTTGTATGAATATTACAAGAGTCCTGGCTCTTCCTTCTACTTGTAGGATGTCAACTCCTTATCCCATTCCTCATTGTGTAGTAAGGATTGATTTTTATCTCTCCCTCCCTCCCTCTCTCTCTCTCTCTCTCTTGTTAAGAATATAAATCAAATAATTAAACCTACATCTTCCCATAAACTTAAGGACATGTTTGGACTCTTAGAGTATCTCAAAATTTTATAAATTTTAGTAAAATAGTTCGAGTTAAGATGTTTTATTGAGGTTTATTGTTTCAATATAATTTTTAATATTATTTTTGTTTTGAAGTTTGAAAAAATTGTATTGATTTTTATGTTTTATTTTGAAGTTTGTAATAGTTGTAATGGTTTTTGTATTTGGATAATGACTAGGTAATGATTAGATAAAAAAATTGAATATTTGAAAATGAAATGTGTTTTGTGTTTGAGTGATTAATGTGTATAAATGAAATTATGAGAATTTTTTAGGGTTGTGAGAATTTCATATCTCATCTCTATGTCCAAATGTCACATACGCTTTAGTTTAACATTTTGGGATAAGTGGTAATTTCATATAGTATTAGAGCAGAGGTCCTAAGTTCAAATCCTGAGTACTCTACAATCTATTTTATTAAATTGTATGTTCAATCTGTTGTGTCCACTCATTGAATGAGAATTTGACCCACACATGAGTGGGAGTACCAACAATATAATACGAATAATTAAATATACATCTTTCCATCAGTTTTAGTTTTAGTTTAAACTTTTGATACAAGTGGTAATTTGACCTCTCTTGTTCTTCATAATCATAGTTTTTGATTTTGATAGTTTTCTACTTATCTGATGTTAATGTTTTCAAGGGGCTTCCATGCATATATTCAGTTCCAACATAAATTATGATAGGTAATTTTCTTTCGCCTTCTTTGAATTTTGATTTTGAGGAACATTAATTAATTAGCTTAACAAAATCATGATATGTTGCACCAAAAGGGTTTTTCTTCTGGCTTATGATAAATTGAAGAGGAAATGGATTTTTATCAAGCTCATTAATAATTAATACTTTGGGAATCATTATAATTCTCTAATTACCTAAAGTTAACAACAAATCTTTACTTTATTATTGGTGATGATGCTATGCAGCTAGCATTTTGGAACCACCACCAATGAGTACCGATCCTCCAAAACCATCATCCAAGAAGAGTACTGCTCTAGATGTTGTAGAGTCTCCAAAGGTGCTGTTGAGTTAGAGACCAAGTCTCTTGGAACTTATTCAAATTCAAAAGCTGCTACACACAAGGGCTCTTCCAAAACTAACTCTAACAACATATCACTTACAGATAAGGTTGCTGCAAATTGAAACAGATAATGATAAACTTAGATAACATTAGTCTAGAATTTCATTTACTGTAAATTCTTGTAACAGATTTCTTCTATAAATATAATCCAAAGGCTCCTAACTACAACGATTATGGGAAGCATATTTTAAAAATCCTAAATGGTATCACGAGCCTCTTGATCCTACCTGTTGATTATGTCCTCCTCCACCACCTCCTCCTCCATATATTATCCCACAGGCAATCTCGTCCATCCCACTTATCAAATTACTCTTGATTTAAATCGTGACAATTATCTCTCATGGCGAGCTCAACTTCTCCCATACCTCTGTGGTGAAAAACTTTATGGCTTCGTCAATGGTAGTTCATTTACTCCTCCAAAATTTCTAACCCTCCCTTTACCCATTGATCCTCCTCTCCCCAACCCAGATTATGAATTCAAGTTTGAACAAGATTAGTTAATTTTGAGCACCCTTATTTTTTCCCTTTCTGAACCTGTACTCACCCAAATTAAGGGTCTTGAAACCTCATGAAATGTCTGGTTAATCCTTGAGAACATGGTCTCAATTACATCCCATGCTTGTCAAATGAGCACATTGTATCAACTTAGCACGCTGAAGAAATGAGGCCTCTCATTTCCTGATTATTTCTAGAAAGCAAAAGGCTTTTCTGATGTCTTATCTGCCATTGGACAACCTCTTGGAGATTCTGAACTCATTTCTTATATCCTTGCTGGACTGCCTACTGAGTATGAACTACTTGTTACGTTTGTCAATACCTGCTTGGAGCCTATGCCACTTGATGAGCTCTATGGTCATCTTCCTACTCATGAGTTTCACTTGGAACAAGTTGTTGCCTCTGCTAATGTCAACATTCCCTTGGCTCATCTCACTACTTGGACTAACGCTTTCAGTTGCGGTCGTTCCAAAGCAAACAATCTTCTAATGGTTCTGGTGGACGAGGTCGTGGTCGTGGCCATAACAATTCAGCCTCTCTTCCTGCCAACTCCTCTAGCTCTCCTAGACATTTTTGTCAAATTTGTCTCAAGGTGGGTCACACAGCACCCAAATGTTGGTACAAATTTGATCGAGAATATCATACACCGACTACTCCTCAGGCTTATACTACTAGCACCCAAGCTTTTTCGAATCGGTCATGGTACCCGGATACTGGTGCTACTTATCACATAACTTCTGACTTAAGCAATCAGAATCTTCACACTGAAAACGACACTAGTCAGGATTAGGTTTTGGTTAGTAATGGAAAATATTTGCATATTCATCATGTTGGCTCTTCTCTTCTCTTTTATTCTTCCAAATCTTTCTTTTCAAATAATGTTCTCCATGTTCCTCTACTCTCTATGTATCAAGTATATTTTGAGTTTAACCCATCATTCTTTTGTGTTAATGATCGATTCTCTGGAGCCACCCTGCTTAAAGGCAAGAGTAATCAAAGCCTCTATACACAACTTGTCAAAGCTCTCTAGTCGACTTGGGGTCTTCCTTAGCACTCGGACTTCTCTTGATCAGTGGAACAATCGCCTTGACCATCCTTCCTTGCACATTGTTCATCACATTTTATCACAGATTCATTTAGATATTTCTAGTAAGCCTGCCAATAATGTTTCTTGTCAACTTCCTTTTCATTTTTCTAATTCTATTTGCGATGGACCTATACACTTGATTTTTACGGATGTATAGAGACTCTCTCCTCATCTCTCTATTAATGGAAATCTTTATTATCTATATTTTGTGGATGATTATTTAAAATACACTTTGTTATTTTCTAATTCTTTTAAATTTGTTGTCTCTACTTTGTTTATTAATTTTAAAAAATTAATCATGTTGAAAGGTTCTTTGGTCACCCAATTAAGGCTCTTCAATTTGACTGGGGATGTAAGTTTCGGAAGTTAAATTCTATCCTCACTTCCCTTTGCATCTCTCATCGCCTTTCGTATCCTCGTATCCATGAATAAAATGGTTCGGTAGGGCGTAAACATTGTCACTTGATTGAAACTGGACTCACTCTTCTTGCCGCAACTTTTATACCAAAATCATATTGGAATGAGGCATTCTCCACTACTGCCTATCTCATTAATAGATTATCATCTTCTGTCACTCAGCACAAGTCACCTCTTGAGCTCTTATTTCACAAAATTCCTGACTACAAATTTCTTAAAACATTTGGTTGTACTTATTGGCCTCAAATTCATCCTTATAACAAACACAAAATATATTTTCGTTCCTCATGATGTGTTTTCCTTGGTTATAGCACCAACCACAAAGGTTTTAAGTGCTTAGATGCCTTCACTGATTGTGTTCACATTTCTAGAAATGTAATCTTTGATGAATTTGTTTTTCCCTTTGGAGCCATTTTGACTCTTGCTCTTCCTTCTAACAACAATGTAGGTACTGCTCTGCCTTCTATCATTCACCTCTCACAGCCAACATTGCCAACTTTAATACCATCTGCTACTCATTCTACATCTTCTCAAGCACCGACTACTACTTCTGATCTTGCTCTAGTGTATTCTCATGTGAATCCACATCTCATGCAAACTCAAGTTCGAAGTCACATTTATCGGCCCAAGCATTTTCATGATGGTACTGTGGCCCGTCAACCAGCGGCCCTTATCATAGTTGGCTCATCTTCAACCCAAGTTCTCACTGAGCTCACGTCGTTTACCACAACAGTCAAGCATCCGGAGTGGCATAATGCCATGAATGAAAAATTCAACACCTTGATGCAAAATGACACATAGATATTTGTTTCTCCAAGGTCCAATATGAATTTAGTGGGTTGTAAATGGGTTTTTAAAACTAAGAAAAGAATTTGTGGGTCTCTTAAAAGGTACACAAGGCTTGACTTGTCGTCAAAAGTTATCACCAACAGGAAGGCCTTGATTATTGTGACACCTATAGCCTCGTGGTTAAACCAATCATTATTCGACTCATTTTGTCTCTTGCCATATCTTCCAATTGGGTAATTTCACCAATTGAATATTAAAAATGTATTTTTACATGGTGTTATTGAAGAAGACATCTTCATGGTTTAACCTCTGGGATTTAAACACCCATCCTTTTCAGATCATGTTTGTCGTCTCAAGAAATCCCTATATGGGTTGAAGCAAGCCCCACAAGCTTGGTATTCTCAGTTAAGCTCAAAAGTTCTGGAGTTGGGTTTTATGGACTTTAAATTTGACACATCTATTTATTTATTGCCACAGGCTCAGTCCAGTATAGATTCTTATCTATGTTGATCATATCGTCATTACTAGCCTAGATCTTGCACTTTTACCCAGCTCATCACCACTCTTCAGGCTACAATTTCCCTCAAAGACCTTGGGCCCTTTCATTACTTTAGCGATGTGGACGTTCGCTTCACAGATGCAGTATTTTTTCTTTCCAAGCAACGGTGTGTGCTTGACCTCCTCAAAAAGCCAACATGCATCTTGCCAAACCAATCTCTTCGCCTATGGTGTTAACCACTACTCTTTCAGTCACATGGTGATCCTTTCTTTGACCATATGCTCTATAGAAGTATAATTGGCTCCCTATTATACTTGAGCTTCACTCTGCCGAATATTGCATTTGTCGTGAGCAATGTATGCCAATTCATGCATCACCCAACAACTGAACACTGGAGTGCCATAAAACGGATGATTCATTACTTTTGGCTCATTACCCATCACAGTCTTCTCCTTCAGAAGTCTACTTCTCTTCAACTTCAAGCCTTCTCAGACTTCGACTGGGCTGGATGCCCGGATGATCAACACTCTACTATCGGCTATTGCATCTTTTATGGTCCTAACCTCATTTCATAGAGCTCATGGAAACTAGAAAATAGTCTCACGGTCTAGCACTGAAGCTGAGTACGGAACTATCACCAACACCACTACGAAACTCATTTGGATTCAATCCCTTCTCAACGAACTTGGTCTCAAGTTATCTCAATCATGCATACTTTTGGTGAGATAACATTGGTGCTACTTACCTCACGGCCAGCTCCCTGTTTCACTCACGAACAAAACATATCTCTATTGATTACCATTTTGTTTGTGATCAGGTCTCTTCTCGGTATCTCTTTGTTCGCTTTCTTTCTTCCAAGGATGAATTGGCGGATGCACTGAATAAACCACTACCACCAGCTTAGTTCTCCATTATTAGACACAACATCAACGTTCGCGAACTACCATTAAGTTTGCAAGGGTGTGTTGAGACAAAGACTAATTCTCCTGGAACTCATCCAAATTCTCCTATTATCAAATAAATTAGAAAATGTTATGAAATTTAGATTAATCGCATTTAGTATATGCTTAAGACACAAAAGTACTCTAACTGACAAAAGCTGTTATACAAAAGGGCTCTTCCAAAACTAACTCCAACAACACATCCTCTACAGATAAGGCTGTCGCAAATTCAAGTGAAACAATTTTATCTTCATTTTCAAATGTAACACATAATGATAAACTTAGATAGCATTAGTTTTGAATTTCATTTAATGTAAATTCTTGTAACATATTTCTTTTATAAATATAATCCAAAGGCTCCCACAATGATTATGGGAAACATATTTTAAAAGCCCTATAGGCGCCACACAGTACTAATCCAGTGCAATTGCCACCAAGTTTAAAAATCAGTATTACAACTCCAGTACCCAATTTAGACAAAATTGTGAAGGAACGTTTACTTCAGCTCCATCGCCATCCTTAAGCCCAGGGACAAAGCTAGAAATATTATTTAGAGGGCCAAGGTACATGTAAACTTTTTTTTATAAAAAGTATGACATAACTATATATAAATAAAATACATGTTTTTTAAGTACAAGTTTTAGATGTTCTATTAAGCATGGATCAATTAAGAGAGCATAAAAAATAACTCAACAAGGTAAAGATATGAACACGTTTAAAATAAAATTATATAACCATTTATTGATAAATATAGACTAGAAACATCAACTAAAAAGTCCTAATCACTCATTGTAAAGATTATGTAAATACAATTATGTCAATCACCGTATCTTTAAATTTAGGAACTTGCGCTCTTATCACTGTTTGGATTGAAAAATCATCTTAATTCATCTCATTTCATTATTATAATTTTTTCAATTTTTACACAAAATATAATAAACAATTCAACTTTTTCAAATCTCAAAACAATAACATTAAAAAATAATATTCTAACAATATTTTATTCAACTTTTAACTTTTATCTAAAACCATCTCATTTCATCTTACTATTCAAATAAGGGCTTAATCAGTAGAGTTCTTTATAATCTTGCTTATTTTATTTTTGATTGATCCACAATTATAAGAATAAAATAGAAGTAAGTTTCACCTAATAGAGAAGAGTGCAGCAAAAAAAAATATAGAATAACTAATATTAGCACAAGAAAAAATAAACTTGTTCGGCAACCCACACTAGGGTTGTATAGGAACCGTCCAAATCGGCCGAAAATCGATTAGACTGGCCGTCAGAGCACGAAACTGGCAGAAACCAGTGGAGAACCTGTTGGCGTGCGGCAACAAATAGAGAAAACTAATATCGGCTAGTTTGGCACTGATTTAAACCTGGTTCAAACCACTGAATTGGCTGATTAAAGAAAATATATATTTTTATATATACTATACTCAAAACGATGCCTTTTTACTTAAATTTAAGTGGAACAACATCGTTTTAAGCCTGTAGCTGTGTTTTAAACATAACTAAAATGATGCCATTTGGTATTGACAAACGGCGTCGTTTTATTCATCACGTATTAAACAAAATTTAAGTAGAACGACGCGTTTGGTTTGCTTCGTTTCGAAATTAGATTGACTTCTTCCCTCATTTTTTCTCGATTCACTTTTCATTTCTCTCATCCTCTCTCTTCGCTCTACAACACTCTCTCTACTCTCTCAGACGAAACTCGCTACTAGGGGGATCAAGAACCGACTGTGAATCGCCAGAGAACCGTTGGGGTCGATACGGCCGGTGTTTCTCCTTCCTATCGACCAGATACTGTCGGTTGCTCCTCTCATTTTTCTCTCATCTGTCGGCATCAATTTTATCCAAAAATCTCATCGAAAGGGTCGATTTTCACCCCTAGTCCGCACTACAAGATTGGCATTTGTTCTAAGTAAACGCTGGAGACCATTATATTTTTAAGCACCCAGAGTTGGAGCCCACATTCATGATGTTACAACTTGCTTTGAACGTTGTAGGTGGCTATTCGCATAACAAATGATTTGTAGTGGGCGATTTCATAGGTATCATTACCAGCAGTACCTTCGTACGCTCTGGAACCTACTCCTTAATCCTTAACTACTTCCTTTTCTGTTTCAATTATCAGTTATTCTTTTATATCGCAGTTTAAAATTTCATTATTTATTCTTCTATTTTTTTTTTGAACTCTTTTTTCTATCTTGGAGTGTAACTGTGGTACGTATCTACTTTGCAAGTATTATGATCTATGCTCATGTTATGCCATGCATGTGTAGGTTGTGTTTGCATGCATCATCTCTTCTTGGAATGGTTTACCTTTTGTCTATAAATTTAAGTGAGATGAGACTTAGGTATTAGCAACTTTCTTTTAGAACGGATAGTTTGTTTATCGTAGTTATTCTATTATTAAATCGGAGTATATAACACACTATTCACATTATTTAAATTGTAAAATTTGATTTATAATATTTAAAATTTAAAATTTACTCTCTAAATTAAACTATGTTATATACTCAAGTTATTATATGTGTTTTACACACATGCTTGAATAAGAATGTAATTTTTCAAACAAAAAGAAGTCAAGAAAAATAAAAGACATCACGATCAGTTTTTGGCATATATATACCGAAAAGAAATAAATTAAAAAAGTGAAAACCATAGTGGGCTCCAGTTTTGGGCTGCAGCCCACGACGACGTGCGTTTAGGACCTAATTAAGGCTAATTAATTCCTCTCCCTTTAGTGATTAAAAAAAGGGTTTTGCTATTCATCCTCCCCACACTCCACACTCCACACTTTTTAATATTTTTTAATATTTTTTTAAAATTTTTTTTGAATTTATTTTTTTTAAACTATTTATAATTTTTTATTCACTATTCATATAAAAATATATTTGATAAAAAAAATTAAAAAAAAAATAAAAAAAAGATGGAGTGTGGAGTGTGGTGTGAATAGTAGGAGGTTGAGTAGAATTTTTGTTAAAAAAAAAGTCATCTCCCTTTAGCTACTATATTTTCCGAAGGGTCTTCCATTAATTTTCGTTGGTGTGTGATTATGACGATCGATAGGGAAGTGTAGGACTCAAAATAGAATGATTTTTTTTTCTTAATTAATTAAGTGCAATTAAAGTAGTGAAGTTATATATTTTTCTTTTGCTTTTGCCCTACTTACCATATTAATTTATAAAGAAAAAGAAAAATACATGCTAACATTTTCATATAATGAAAGAATATCGACTGACAGGCATGCATGGTTTGGTTTCAAAATTAGGAGGCCAGCCTTCGAAATATTTAATATAATTGAATAAAGGATATGTGTAAATTTTAATGCCATCTTTATGCATGAGACATGGGCCACATGGCACGTGGAATCTCACTTATAAAGAAATAGCTTTTTGCTTATGCTTGTTTGGAGATTTGGAGTATTTTTAAATTTATAAATAGAAGTAAAATAATTTGAATTAAGATGCTTTTATTGGATTTTGAAAAATAAGAGAAAAACAAGTTAATAAAAATATTATAAACCTAAAAATTTATTTGAATATAAATTTGAATATTATTTTTGTTTTGAAGTTTATAAAAATTGTATTAGTTTTTGTGTTTTGTTTTAAAATTTATAAAATTTAAATTTATTTTTTGTGTTTGGATAATGATTAAATAAAAAAATTAAATATATATTAAAAAATATATATTCTAATAATTTTTTATTTAATTTTTTACTTTTATTTTACATCATCTCATTTACAAAAAGAAATGAGGCATTAATTGATCTTTACAATCGACTAGATATAAAAGACAATTCAGCCTTTTATATATATATATATATATATATATATATATATAACATTTTGAGGTCTCGATCACCAATTAAAAAAAGATAAGTACATCGAATTTGGAGTTGGTACACGTGTCATGGAAACGATGAAAAGCATGCATGCATTTGAGGCAGAGAATATGAAATGAAAGGTATGTATATGGAGCTGCTCTCTTCCCATCCACATTTTTTTTTTTTTTGTTCAACACATTTTTAGTAGCATCTTCTAAGTTTTTAAAAAAATTTTAGAACTCTTAAAGTATAAAAATAAACCTTACATAAGGAAGTTTAAACGTTAACATGATTAATTAATATAATACATTAAATATATGTTTAATAATTTTTTTTATTTTTTATAATATGATAGATCATATTAAACTCCGCCTAAATTTTTTATGTTAAAGAAAATAAATCTATCAAATAATTCAGTCTAGCGAAGCACATATACTAACCATTTTTAATTGACATTTATTTAACGGTCTAATCAAATTGGATGATTTAATGCATGTAAAGATAAATATAAGATTAAATGTTTATGTGATATTTATATTATTATTATTATTTTATAGAAATAAAATTAAATATTATACGAGCTGCATAATATATTTAGCAACCGATAAAATTGACCGAGGTATCATATAATGACATAAAACCATGGCTTGATGGCAGCACACTAAACACACTTTCACCTAACCATTTTTTTTTTTTTTACTTTCTTTTTAATACACGGTCTTTCTTAAGGTTTAATGAGTCCTTCACTGTTTGAATATCGGTAAATAAATAAAAGTAAGAACAAAAAAAATTGTTATGGGGATTGGCATTGTTCTAAGAGATTGTAGGGGTGATGTAGAGGTGGTGTTAGCAGCTCCTAGACAACATGTTGCATCTGTGTTTCAAGCAGAATGTTATGCTTTGCTTCGGGGCTTATATTTGTGTTAGAAATTGGGATTCCATAATGTAATCTTTGAAAGAGATGCTAAACAGGTGGTTGATAGTATACTTGGTACAAACTCAGATTATTCATAGAATGGTCAATTGGTTGAAAATATTCAGTTCATTCTTTCAAGGCACATGGGATGGAAGTTAGTATTCACAAAGAGAGAAGGAAATAAGGCAGCTCATGCTACTGCACAGTTGGCAAAGAGACTGAGTTCTGAGTTGGTATGGGTTGAGGAAGGACCAAGTGAGGTTATGTCTGTTATTGTGAGTGACAAAATTCTTATTGTTCCTTGATGATTAATGAAAATTGGTTATTTTAAAAAAAAAAAACTTCTAAAATTGTGATTTATTTTAGTTTAAACTTCCAAGTAACACAAACAGATTCATATAAAAATGAATGATCACAATGAGTCAATAATGGATAGATTTGTACGGTGAGCTCCCCCAAGAGAGAATGACCATATTCAAGGCTAGACAAATCAATTTGGTTCAATAATTATTGGATTATTTAAATTATATTCTCTAACATTCTTCTTTATGGGCAAGATCAAATAGCACATAGATCCACCTATTAGGGAATTATTTGGACATGTTTCACTATGGTGCGATTTGGTTTGATGATTTTTTTTTTTTAATTTACCATTTTTAGTCTTTGAAGAAAGATACATTATTCGGGAGAGAAAGAAAGAAAAAATTATTGAAATAAATCTACGCTTATCGTGAATGTGAAATTTGTAAATAGAACAATTCCTTCTATTGTGTATAACCATCGAAGACTATTGAATTGACTAATTCCTGGGAATTAAGGGGTGTTAAGAATAAAGAAATTGTTAGAATTATCATTATTATCTAGTACCAAGATACTTGATATTAAGAAAATATCTTTTATAGGAAGGTTGGTTAGGGATTTTTTGTAAAATCACTAGCCCCGCTCGGTTCATAATGAAATAATTTCAATCTTTTTGATTTCATGTATTATTCTCATTATGCACATAATGAGAATATGGAACCCCCCATGTTTGTCGTATAAAATTCACATAAAAAAAGAAATCATTGGTCTATCCTATAAATAGAAAAAGATCATTTTTTTCGTAAAATCTTGTCTACTAATAAGTTTCTAGTCCAACACAGACCGAAAAAGACAATATACGGGATGGAAGTTGTGATATGTGGCTCGGTCCATAATCGGAAACTACGAGATATAGATATAAAAAAAATAAGACACCAACCCTAAGGATCTATAGAATTCATTGTGGACCCATCACAACAATAAAAATGTTTAAGTTGTTTTGTTTTATATATATATATATATATATATATATATATATATATATATTTTGTATTTAAGATCTTGTATATCTAAATAAATATGCATCTATAAAATATATACAATGGTATCTTTGTTTTGTATTCGACTCCATTTTTTTAGTAAAAAAATTGAGCCGAGTTTAAATACAATTCAATTAAGAGAACGAGTGATAATTCCTGGATTACAAAGTATCCATTACTGGGAATTAAAATTTAATCTCCTACCATACTTTACAAGCAACTGCTAGCTCAAAACTCTATTTACCATTCTCACGAATAATTTAATTGCCCTCACAAGCAAAATCACATCCCTCATTACGAGCTTGTACACATTCTTCTAAAGCTACTCAATTAGCTACGGCATCGGGTGCATTTCTCCAAGGGTTAAAGTTCCTCTGCCGAATTGTAGTGCGGAATCATCTCCAAAGATTTTGGTCAAAGCAGACATATGCCAAATGTGAATATGCCAAATGTGAATTCCCCCTGAAGCCACGGGCAAAACAACAGGCAGAGAGACCCAATCTTGAGTGAAATAAATACTACAGCTTCGATATTTTTCAACAAAATCATCACATAGTAAATCAACAAAGCCTTAAGTGATTATGTTTTCCCTTCAAGTTTACCTACTACGGTACTAGAGTGAATATGATCTCCACCGGACATACATAACGCTTTAGCTAGTACACGAAAGTGTATACCAAGATTTTTATGTTTATCAATAACTGCATGCATTGCACAATGGATATGAAGAGGTAGACCATTATCTCGGAAATAATGAGCAAGCTAGTATTTGCAGCAAATCCCCCGGTTAAGTAGTCATGCAGCCTCGTTTGGATAGCTATAATTTCATCTCATTTTCTTCCTAAACATAACTCAAATATAAACACATTTTACTTTTAAATCTTTAACTTTTTCTTTTCATCTAATCATTACAACTTTCCTAAACTTACAAATAAAACACAAAAAATAATTCAATTTTTTCAAATTTCAAAATAAAAATAATATTAAAAAAATCTAAAATCTAATAAAACATTTTTAACTCAAAATATTTCACTGTTATTTATAAAATATTTTATTACTATTCACTAATTTCTCATATTATCTCAACATCTAAATGAGGCATAAGAGTTAGAGTAAAGCCTAGGGTAGAAAATGTAACATTTTTAACATGAGGTAGAATAGAATCAGAGTTTGATTGTTCTGATACATTAATCATTATTTATTTAAAAAACTTTGAACATAAAGATAAGAGAGAATTTAAATTATTTGAACTATATTCTTTACTAATTACCTCAAATGGTAGATCATATAACAAATAAACTAATATATTATAAAGTATTATGCTGGATATAGTCTCGGATACTTTTAAAAAAGAAATTTGGGATCTACTATTAAAAAAATAAAATTTTCTTATAAATTTTATATTTATTTACTTTTTTTCAAGTGAGAATATATAAAACTTACACGCTCTAAGATTACAAATATAATTTTTTTATTATAAAATAATAACTTTAATAATTTTGAACTATATTCTCTAACACAAGATATGGTGGAAGATTCAGCATATTAATCTCAAAAAAATAAAAAAGACAACTCATCCTGCCTTCTCTAATCTGGATGATGTCAGTAAAGGTCGCTCTTAAATTTAATGCTAGCTTTATTTGATGTAATGATTACTTTAAACTGGACCAGAAGAAAAAGGGACCATCATCCAATCTCAGCCATCTTGTATGACTGTTGTCTAACAGTTAACTTCAACTACATGGTTGGTTATTGTAGTATCCTTTTTTTTTTTTTTTTTTCTTTTTTTCATTGAATTCATGAGCTTAAAAATAGACCATAACAAAGGTGAGGATAACATAGATGAACCCAACCCCCAACCATAACCACTACAACCCTATGCCAAAATAAATATTCTTATTTTCTTATTTTACAAATCAAATCTCCACCTACACATGATTCCCAATCCATAGATAAATTCTCGAGCCCACTTAATAATCATGATAATAATAATGATAAAATTTTCGTAAAACAAGTTTATTATTATTATTAATTTATTATTATCAAATCAATACTATTTTTTGCGATAGATTTGATTGTTTTATTTATATTTGTTGATGTGATATGATTAGTTTATAAAGTTATTAAAATTAGAATAAGCACCACTTTTTAAAAAGGTCTTTTTTTAAAAGGGAATTGAGTTTGATGGATAGAGCTGGTTACGTGACTCGTCTAATTCGTCGAAGGGGAAGGGTTGGTCGACAACACCACCCAACTCACAGTCAAGACAACTCCAACCTCCTAGAAAATTGATTCATTCATGATGTAATGTCTGGTTTTTAATATTTCGATACTGCTTGGTTTGGTTTATGGCATGCCCCCAATTATGATTTTAAGACATTCACTTTGAGGAAGAGGAAGCGGAGGAGGAACATGTTTAACTACAGTTGGTAGCTGGGAACTACTACAGCCAGAAGAAATGAAGGGAGCGTTGTGCAGTGGGCAGGTACCACGTGCAGCTCTCATTAAATTCGGTATAGCTTAAAGGACCTCCGATCCCCACCCAGTCCTGTCCAGAACCAAACCTACCTCTCTTTCTCTGCATTCCTTTTATCACTACTGCCCCCGATCATCGTATGAACGTACAAACCCACTCATTCTTGGCTTGTATTTGTTCACAATGCTGCTTCATACCCAGAAAGCAATTTGAAGCAACTTGATCCCAGCTCCCTCGAATTCCAGATTCTGTTCCTCTTATCCAAGGTCTGTGATTCGTTTCTTCTTTGCCTTGGACTCTTATCTAAGAATTGTCATTGTCTGATTCGGGTATTTGCTTTTTTCTTTTCTAATATTAATGTTTCGGGCAGAAAAGATAGTTAATTGGAGTTTTGAATTGGTTGTGGAAGGCTTGGAGGTTGTACTTTTGTGGGTACTTGGTTTGGCGTGAATTTGGGAATCTAATCACCTTTTTGAGGTTTTAGGTGGTTCGAATTCGAAATACGTGCTTTATCTTTTGGGCAGTGCTCTTTTTGTTGCAAGTGGTATCACTCTTATGCAATATTACTACATCTGAAAAACTGTACTCTTAAGGCTGTGTTTGGTTGCTGAAAAGTGGAACTGGATAGTACAATTCATGGACCAACGGATTTGGATCGGATGCAATCAGGAATATTTCCATTTTACTTAAAACAGTGATCAGTTGGAACAATCCATCAGTCATCTGCAACCAAACGCAGTCTTCATTCACTAACGCAATTCCTTAGATTAATTCATTTGCAACGTGTAGTTTAGTATAAGTTAATTAGCCCATATTTAAAATAAGACAATTATGGAATGCCTAGTAAGGATTGGAGTGGCTTTTGAACGTTCTTCAAAGTTACTTGCATAGGTTTCTTGAAGAATAAAGTGAGCTAGATAAACTCAATTTGTCTGTTAAATTTTCAATCCCCTAAACCGTTGCTTATATAATCTCTGGCAGGGCAGCATGTCTGAATCCCAAAGGATACCCACAATGGCTGGTGCTGGGCATGGGAACGGTTACATAAATGGGGTAGTTTCTATCAGGAGCCCTGCTACAATATCTGAAGTCGACAAATTCTGCCATGCTCTTGGAGGAAAGAAGCCCATCCATAGTATTTTAATTGCAAACAATGGAATGGCTGCTGTCAAGTTTATGCGTAGTGTTAGGACATGGGCTTATGAAACGTTTGGCACAGAGAAGGCAATCCTGTTGGTGGCCATGGCTACTCCAGAGGACATGAGAATAAATGCAGAGCATATAAGAATCGCCGATAAGTTTGTGGAAGTTCCTGGTGGGACAAATAATAATAACTATGCCAATGTGCAGCTCATTGTAGAGGTGTCACTCACATACCCTGGCTGTCCTGATACTTACAATTATTTGAATAATTCTGGAACTGACATTAACCTTTTATTTATTCCCTGATAAATTGTAATTCTTCATTACCCAGATGGCTGAGATAACACATGTTGATGCAGTTTGGCCTGGTTGGGGCCATGCATCTGAGAACCCTGAGCTACCAGATGCCTTGAATGCAAAGGGAATCATATTTCTTGGGCCTCCATCAACATCTATGGCAGCATTGGGGGATAAGATTGGTTCATCATTGATTGCTCAAGCAGCCGAAGTGCCCACCCTTGCATGGAGTGGCTCCCATGTAAACCTATTTCTCTTTAGTACGGGAGCCCTATTATTTATGTGCAAGGTCATTATACATCTAATATAAAAAAATTTGTGATTCAGGTGAAAGTCCCACCAGAAAGTTGCTTGGTGACAATTCCAGATGAAATATACAGGGAAGCATGTGTTTATACAACAGAGGAAGCAATTGCAAGTTGCCAAGTTGTTGGTTACCCTGCAATGATAAAGGCATCTTGGGGTGGTGGTGGTAAAGGCATAAGAAAGGTTCGCTTCAGGCATGCTGATGTTCCATCATTCTAACAATCTATACAATCTATATAATCCTCTGTAGTTAATATTCTGTCATAATATATGGACTATATTGACATCGTGAATGTAATAAAATGGTATAAGTCAGTTAGTCATGGATCATATCAAGGAGATTGCTTGGACTGCCTACTTGCCTTATTTACAATTACAAAGTAAATCATATGTTCATATGAATTTTCTAGGTTCATAACGATGATGAAGTTAGGGCATTATTCAAGCAAGTTCAGGGTGAAGTTCCGGGCTCACCCATATTCATAATGAAGGTTGCTTCACAGGTTAGATCATCTACTGTGTTTTGATTTTACCGGCCAGAGATGCCAAACTCTAGATTGTATTCTGATAGTCCATTTGGTTACTTGTAATTAGAGCCGGCATTTAGAAGTCCAGTTACTCTGTGATCAGTATGGAAATGTTGCGGCTTTGCATAGTCGTGATTGCAGTGTTCAAAGGCGGCATCAGAAGGTAGGCTCATTCGTTATGTAAATTTAGACTTGCTTATTCAGTAGCAAATGGCTTTCTTTTTTTCCTTATTACAACCATTATATTTTTATGAATTGCTGTTAATTTATGTCTCTCTTCATATTCTTTCTCCTAACTTTCCTCATGTGTGGCATCATCCTTGAGATCTAATTTGGACATCTATGTTGAACAGATTATTGAGGAGGGTCCAATTACTGTAGCTCCTTTAGAAACAGTAAAAAAGCTTGAGCAGGCAGCTAGAAGGTTAGCTAAATGTGTAAATT
The DNA here is from genome assembly GCA_029856935.1 of Cyclocarya paliurus. Classification (NCBI taxonomy): domain Eukaryota; kingdom Viridiplantae; phylum Streptophyta; class Magnoliopsida; order Fagales; family Juglandaceae; genus Cyclocarya; species Cyclocarya paliurus. The sequence continues at coordinate 25,347,870 of CM056957.1, read as the reverse complement.
ATATTGGAGCAGCTACAGTCGAGTATCTGTACAGTATGGACTCTGGCGAGTACTATTTCTTAGAGCTCAACCCTCGGTTGCAGGTATGTGATATTTGCTCTGACCTTAATTCTAGTCTTTGCAATGCTCATTTAGCTGCTATTCTTATGAATGATTTTGTTTGTTCGAGTTATATTCTGAAAAAAATCATTGGGGTGTGGACCTGCAGTAGATGTAGAGGCACACACTGTGTGCCTTCAGTTAGTTAGCAAACAATTTAGTCTTTGGCGGAAGAACCTCTGACAAAAGATATAAGTTGCTTAACATAGTAAGAGTTTCAGCTAGATGTTTAAAGCACGGGCAGGATGTAATGGTGACTGTTATTAACAAGCACAGCATAATGTTCTATGGATTAATCCCGATATAGGTGGAGCACCCTGTCACTGAGTGGATAGCTGAAATCAATCTACCAGCAGCTCAAATTGCAGTTGGGATGGGCATCCCTCTCTGGCAGATTCCTGGTATGATCTTACTGTATTTCATAGTTTTTTCAAGCTCTTTTTCCCTTTTGGTAAGTAAAAAAAAAAAAAATGAACTCTTTATCTTCACCATCAACTTTTAGTGTTTTACCTTCCATGTTTATGTGCCTTGATTAGAGATCAGGCGATTTTATGGAATGGAATATGGTGGAGGATATGATGCTTGGAGAAAAACGTCTTCTCTTGCCATCCCATTTGATTTTGATAAGGCAGAATCTACAAGACCAAAAGGTCATTGTGTAGCTGTTCGAGTAACAAGTGAGGACCCAGATGATGGTTTTAAGCCTACAAGTGGGAAAGTACAGGTTAGCCGACAAGGATTAGCTGTCTCACTTTTGGTGTTTCTTTTTCCTTATGTTATAAACCTATATTGAGTTATACTGTGTAGCAAGAGATATATGGTGTTTAATTTAGTGTTGATTGGGTTATGCCCAAAAGGGTGAGAGAGTTGTTGGTAGGCTGAAGAGAACAGTAGGGGCAGTGTTATATTTTGGAAGTGTGAAGATTGGCTCCTTTATGTTTAATGTGATGCATTTGGAGGGAGAAAAATGCACAAACCTTTTAAGATAGGGCCTCGTGGTAGAACTGAAAAAGAACGTCCTCAACTCCCTTTGTAAATGGATAGCAGCTCACGACAGTCTGCTTTATCTAGCTTTTCATATTTCTTGAATTTATCTTTTTTCTCTTTCTTCCGAATAGGGGTTCTCTTTTATGCTTTCTGTGTACTGGGATTGTGCCCCTCTAATCTTTTTAGTGAAATGAAATTACTTATCAAGAAGTTACACGCTTTGTGCAGGAGCTGAGTTTTAAAAGCAAGCCAAATGTGTGGGCATACTTCTCTGTTAAGGTAATTAATTATCTGATTTTATTTGGACTTAACTTTGAAGTTGAAGACTGAATTGTGCTGGACACCTGATTTTCAGTCTGGAGGAGGAATCCATGAATTCTCAGATTCTCAGTTCGGTAAGTATTATGAAATGAATACTGCAAATTTGATAACTTGGATTGGGAAAATAATAGTAAAAAGTATCTCCTAATTAATTTAAATTACTCAGCATCTGATTCTCCACTCTGCATGAGCAATTCCTCCCCCTTTAAGGCCATTATGTTGCAAAAGCTGTTCTATGGCTTATGAAATACCTGCAAAATGAGTGTTTCCTTAGATGTCTTTTAACAGTGTTAATTTTGATTCATTACTGTGGTATTTAGGAACAAATCAACTTATAACCAACGAAGATATCATTTGTGTCATATCTCAGGACACATTTTTGCATTTGGAGAGTCCAGAGCTCTAGCTATTGCAAATATGGTGCTTGGTCTGAAGGAGATCCAAATTCGAGGAGAGATTCGTACCAATGTTGATTATACAATTGATCTTTTGCATGTAAACCTCTCACTTGTTAACTATCAAATCCTATCTATTTTCTGAAGGGAAAAAGCAGAGGTAGAAAGAAATACAAACTGACAATGTACAACTGTTGTGCAGGCTTCAGATTACAGAGAAAATAAAATCCACACTGGCTGGTTGGACAGCAGAATTGCCATGCGAGTTAGAGCAGAAAGGCCACCTTGGTATCTCTCCGTTGTTGGAGGGGCTTTGTTTGTAAGCACACTTTTTTTTTTTTTTTTATAAGTAATGAAAGATTTTATTCCCAAGAAATAGGCATAAGCCCAAGTACACAAGACGTATACAAAGGAAATGGCTACTATCCAAAAACGAAAGGAAAACTAAAACAGATTCTGGAAATTATCTTCCATTACAAAAGCTTTAGCCCACAAACTCAAAGTACTAAAAACAAAATCCGTAAGTTCTCCCAATGAACGTTCTATGTCTTCGAAGCATCTCTCATTCCTTTCAAGCCATAGGCACCACATGAGACTAGAAGGAATCATCTTCCAAACGTGAACAGCATTCTTGCTATCCTTCAAACCCTCCGCCCTACCAATAAATCCACCACTTCCTTGGGCATTACCCTAAGTAAACCAGTCCGATTCAAAACCTCATTCCACAAGAACCTGGCCACTTCACAATGAAGAAAGAGGCGATTAACAGATTTCCCATCCTTCTTGCACATGACACACCAATCAACAATGTACATACCTCTCCTTCTAAGATTTTCAGTTGTCAACACTTTGCCCAAGGATACCACCCAACAGCAAAAAGCACATTGGAAGGAACTTTCACTTTCCATATGTTTTTCCTGGGAAATTCACAACTCCTTTGACTGGTTAATATTCTGTAAAAAGAGGAGACTGAGAACATAGAATTTCCTGCAGGAATCCATAGCATGCTGTTCTCCCTACCTAGCTTCAACTTTGAACTATAAAGTCTTTCCTGAAAAGCCTTAATATCATCCACTTCCCAGTCATTAACATCCCTGTTAAAGATAACATTCCACTGAATATTATTGTCAATGCAACAGAAAAACTTTCCTACAGCTGCATTTTGATCCCTTGCAATTCTGAAAAGAGAGGGAAAGTCCAGCTTAAGTGAAGAATCCCCACACCACAAGTCATGCCAGAAAAGTATCCTCTTCCCATCTCCCACCTTCAATCTAATATGATTTGAAAAAAAACCCCATCCTTTTCTAATGAACTTCCACAAACTCACCCCATATGCACCACTAGCATCTTTAGAACACCAACCTCCCCACAAATTACCATATTTTACATCAATAACATTTTTCCAAAAGGCATTACTTTCCAAGTGGTATCTCCAAAGCCATTTCCCAAGTAATGCTCTATCAAACAATCTTAAATTTTTTATCCCCAACCTACCACAATCAATTGGTTGACAAATCTTCTTCCAACTAACCAAAATGGAACTTTTTTTCAACTCCTTTACCACCCCATAAAAAATTCCGAAATAAACTCTCAATTCTTCTTTTAACCCTTGCCGGCAATGGAAAAAGAGATAAGAAATAAGTGGAAAGGTTAGACAAAATACTTTTTATTAGAGTTAATCTTCCCCTCTTAGATAAGTAGATCATTTTCCAACCAGCAAACTTCCTATCCATTTTCTCAATCACCCCATCACAAATATTAACAGATTTAAAAGAAGCCCCCAAAGGAAGCCCAAGGTACCTCATAGGGAGTGAAGAAATTCTGCACCCCAGAATATTTGCCCAGTCTGAAATATTCTGAACAGAACCCACAGGAACAACTTCAGATTTCGATAAATTAACTCTTAACCCTAAAACAGCTTCAAAACACCGAAAAAGTGCTCTTAAATCACATAGATTGTCAGAATTGGGCTCACTAAAAATCACTATCATCAGCAAATAATAAGTGTGAGACCTTTAAACTACTCCTTACCTCATTATCCACCACTAAGCTGGACAGAAAATTACCATTCACGGCCTTCTCAATCATTCTAATCAAGGCATCCATAATCATAAAAAAAAGAAAGGGGGAGATGGGATCACCTTGCCTCAAACCACGTGAGCTACTAAAGAAACCAATTGGTTCTCCATTCACCAAAATAGAAAATTTGAAGTCGACACACAATGCTTCATCCGCGAACACCCATTATCACCAAAACCATATCTCCTCAGCAAAGAATCAAGGAAATCAGCACACATGGTCATAAGCCTTTTCCATGTCCAATTTGATTAAAATACCAGCTTTCTCCATTTTAATTCTACTCTCCAAGCATTCATTTGCAATTAAAACAGAGTCTAAAATCTGTCTTCCCCTCACAAAGGCATTTTGTGATTTTAAAATTATCCTCTCCATCACCCTGCTCAAACGGTTGGTCAGCACCTTAGAAATGATTTTATACACTCCATTCATCAATCTAATAGGCCGATCTCTCATCTCCACAGCCCCTACCTTTTTGAGAAGAGTGCAATGAAAGTTGCATTGAAACTCTTCTCAAACCTCATATACGAATGAAACTCAGCAAATACCTTCAGAATGTCTTCTCTAACTATGTCCCAGCATGCTTGAAAAAAGGCCAAAGAAAACCCATCCAGACCCGGAGCCTTATCCCTATCCATACCTTTAACCACATTAAGTACTTATTCTTCTTCAAACTATCACTCCAACCAATCTGCTTCGACCTGATCTATAGAGTCAAAACCAAGTCTGTCCAGTTTTGGTCTCCAAGAAAAATCTTCTGAAAACGGATGCTCATAAAAATTCACTATGTGAGCCTTAATGTCTTCTTGATCCGTGAAAAGCCTGTCCCCATCTTGAAGAACCTCAATCGCATTATTTCTTCTATGAGAGTTTGCCATTTGATGAAAGAAATTAGTGCACCTATCTCCTTCCTTCAACCACAGACCCTAGATTTCTGCCTCCACGAAATTTCCTCCATTAACGCTATATTTTCCAGTTCGGATAAGCACACTTAGTTTCCTTTTTCATTTTCTACTTTTCTTGAGGTGTTTTGTTATAGGATAAGCTCACCTATATTTTCTACCATGTGCAACTCAGAAAGCATCTGCTAGCAGTGCGGCTGTGGTTTCAGACTACGTTGGTTATCTTGAAAAGGGGCAAATCCCACCCAAGGTATTAAGATAAATAATACCCTATTTTGGGTCCTAATTTTGGTGACTTGTTAATTTAATTCTTTTTCATGTTAATTTTTGCATATACTTGCAGCATATATCACTTGTCCAGTCTCAAGTGTCCTTGAACATTGAAGGAAGTAAATATACGGTATGTATTCCAATGATGTCAATTCAATATAAAGGGCTCCTTATTTCACCAACCTGATGGAAAGCTGTTTCTAGATTGACATGGTTAGGAGGGGACCAGGAAGCTATAGGTTGAGAATGAATGAGTCAGAGATTGAAGCAGAGATACATACTCTACGTGATGGGGGTTTATTAATGCAGGCAAGTTTTTTCTCTAGAATTTTTGTAGTTTTTCCTATATTAATAGTTGCGGTCTTGCTTTTAGCTGTTTATATTTAGATGATATATATGGTAGGCAAAAATGAAGCCAATAAGGTATGTAAATTGTTATCATTTATTATTTCTGAATATAGTCACAACTTATAAACTTTGTCAATCAAAGTTGTACCATGTATCTGTCATTGTGTGTGTGGTTATTATGTCAAATATCCAGGCTGTACCATGTGTATGAACGTGCATGTGTGCACTCATGCATTTGAGTATGTGTATGTGTGCGCGCGCTTGCCTTTCTTTGCACTTGTGCGAGTGCTTGTATTTATTTATGTGATAGTGGATACATACATATTTGAGAAATGGCGAAGTGACAACTAAATAACAACTTGTGTACAGCTATGTAATAAAATAATATTTTTTAAAATTTTATTTTGACTTTGACTTTTGATTTGATTTGTTTAAATTTTTAAAAAATATTATTAATTCAAAGTTGTCTATAAGTTGTGAATGGGTTTTTACCCTTATCACTACTCATAAATATTAGTCTAAACTTGTGAATCATTAGAGTGGATCCTAACACCTTGCTTTGAAATTTATATTCACAGTTGCTTTTGCACAAAATGTTCGTGCCATTTTCAGTTTCTGTAAATCTAACTCATCCACAAATGACACATCTTTCTCAAGTTTCATTGCTCAGTTGATTCTGTTCATTTTTTGATTAGTTGTAAATATTAGTTTCTATTCAGAACGATCACTTTCATGTAAATCATCAGAGTGGATACTAGCTACTGTCTGTTCTGATGCATTTTAGAAAGATAAGGTAATTAGGTGTCAAACAATAGCACTTTTGCAGGTTTTATGATTAACTTATAGATTTTTTCAACAAGGTTTCTATAGGAGCACCATACTTAAAGATCTATCATTCTTGTGTCAATAAGTGAAAATTCCATGTTGACTTGAAAAGACTCATCACTATGTATAGGAGCGGCACTATGTATCAAGTTCATGGGTGAACCCATTAATATTGTGAAAGAAAAAGTATGTTTCTTATACTTAGCAAATCCAGAAACTCTTATGACATTGTTTCTAGAACCTTTTATGTTATTCTAGTATACTCTGGTGAAAGAAGATAAACATTACAAGTTAAGAATTTGGCTCTTTAAATACTTATTAAAAAAAAAAAAGAATTTGGCTCTTTAAATTATTATCCGAAAATATCAGTGTGGTTGCTTGCTAAGTGTTTATGAATTGTGTATGTAACTGTGACTGGTAGTGTCAATTTTGTTACAGTTGGATGGAAACAGTCATGTTATATATGCAGAGGAAGAAGCAGCTGGAACTCGCCTTCTCATTGATGGACGGACTTGCTTACTTCAGGTTGCCCCGATTTTCGTCTTTCCTCATGTCCTGCCTTTCTTTTCTCTTTCCCCAGCTTGATGAGACTAGTTGTCAAAATTGGTTGTATTCAGAATGATCACGATCCATCCAAGTTAGTAGCAGAGACGCCATGCAAGCTACTGAGGTATCTGGTTGTTGATGGTGGTCATATTGATGCTGACACACCATATGCAGAGGTTGAGGTTATGAAGATGTGCATGCCTCTTCTTTCACCGGCTTCTGGAGTTATCCACTTTAAAATGTCAGAAGGTCAAGCAATGCAGGTACACTATGTTCAACATTAGGCATGAAATATTTCATTTTGACATATGTTAAGAAGTCAAATTTTTTTTGTAGGCTGGTGAACTTATAGCTAGGCTTGATCTAGATGATCCCTCGGCTGTAAGAAAAGCAGAACCTTTCCATGGGAGCTTCCCAATTCTGGGGCCTCCAACTGCAATTTCTGGTAAGGTTCATCAGAGGTGTGCTGCAAGTCTAAATGCAGCCCAAATGATTCTTGCGGGCTATGAACACAACATAGGTGAAGTAAGTACTCTATTACCAATTCCCCTCATGACTTAAGAGCTTTGAGCAATATTATGAACCTTTTTAAATTTGACTGGAGACCAGTCTTATCAAAGAGTTTTACCATCTCAGGTGGTGCAAAACTTGCTCAACTGCCTTGATAGTCCTGAACTACCTTTCCTTCAATGGCAAGAGTGCTTGGCGGTTCTGGCAAACCGTCTCCCAAAAGATCTTAAGAATGAGGTAATTAAATGTCTTGTAAATCTTCTCTAAATTTTTATGGTCACTTAGTGACTCTAAAATAATATTTCAATTTGAATTGTCTTCACCCTTGTATAATTTTCAGCTGGATTCAAGATATAAGGAGTTCGAGGGGATTTCAAGCTCCCAAAATGTTGATTTTCCAGCAAAATTATTACGGCGTGTTCTTGAGGTGAGTTTCCTATTTCAAGTTTCTTCTCATTTTAAGTGAATTTTATTTTCCTCAAACTTACAACACAATAAATTTATATGCTTATTTTGCTGCAGGCCCATCTATCCTCCTGTTCTGATAAAGAAAAGGGAGCCCAAGAAAGGCTTGTTGAACCATTGATGAGTCTTGTGAAGTCTTATGAGGGTGGAAGAGAGAGTCATGCCCGTGTAATCGTTCAGTCACTTTTTGAGGAGTATTTGTTAGTTGAAGAACTATTCAGTGACAACATCCAGGTAAGTCTGCATCATGGAACATAAATTGTTTTTCTATGTTGGCCCAATAGTGCATTTATCTTTGCTGCATCTTGGGGATTGCCAATGCCAATCTTATATGGCCTGCTATGAATACTCCAGGCTTTAATTGATGGATTAGAATTAGAATTTTGATGCTTGTAATTGTTTTCTTCCTCTACTCTTCTAGAGTGTCTTTCTTATACATCTTTCCAACATGAATTTTGTTTTTCATGTTAATTCTGGTTTTCCATCTATACCTGAAAAAGAACCCTAAATTGCTGTCTCCATCTTATCATTTATGCTAGACTACCAAAACATGTTCAATGGCCATTTGGAATACTATCTGTGTCAATTCCCTCTCTTACTTTCTTCCCAGCTTTTTGTTTTTTATTTTTATTTTTGCATTCCTCCATCAATATGTATATTTCACTGCACTCTTGCACTTCAAGACAAACTTAACTACTGTGCCTCAATCCAACTTTAGAAGGGTTTCAAGATTAAAAAACATAAAATTCCAATCAGGCAGTTGCTTTCAAGACCATTAGGAATAAGAAAAGAGGGGGTATGAAAAAAAAAGAAAAGAAAAAGAAAAATAGAGAGAGAGGTGGCTGAGTAAATGGTGGGTCATCCACCTCCACATCTGGGGCACTTTAAGAAGGTGGCTTCTAGAAGACATTATTCAACGTTCTTTACTCATTGTTGTTGTTGTTGTTGTTTTTCCCTCGATCCTTTCTTTCTGCCCCTAATAAATTTGCCATATAACCCTTAAACTAAAAATTAATTCTCATAAAGCCAAAAGTTTCAGGAACTTTGGGATGATTGCACAAACATGAATGTTTGTTTTATAAATGTCTTGTCCAGGCTGATGTAATTGATCGTCTTCGACTTCAATATAAGAAAGATCTTTTGAAGGTTTTGGACATTGTGCTTTCTCATCAGGTACTAATTATAACACACTCAGTTGGCTTGTCCTTGTCTATTTTAATTTTCCCCAAAAAATATTTGTGATATGACTGCATTTCTTTGCTTGCAGGGTATCAGGAGTAAAAATAAGCTTATACTACTACTCATGGAACAGCTGGTTTACCCTAATCCTGCTCCATACCGGGATATGCTAATCCGATTCTCTGTACTAAACCATACAAATTATTCTGAGGTTGGCCTTTGCATAGAGTTACTGAAGCATTAATTGTTAACTCCAAGATTTGTTTTCTATGTTTTTTACCCATTAGATTGTGAACAATTACTCTTACACTGCCATGGGGAGAGGATATGTTGTTTTCTCTTGATTTATCTTGCCCTTTCGTCATTTTGCGGTGATCAGTGTTTATTTCCATTTTCAAGTAATTTCATTGTTAACATCTAAACAAAGTCCTTAAACCCAGTTTATTTATGCAGTTGGCACTAAAGGCAAGTCAACTGCTGGAACAAACTAAATTGAGCGAACTTCGTTCCAGCATAGCTAGAAGTCTTTCTGAATTAGAGATGTTTACTGAGGATGGTGAAAGTATGGATACTCCCAAGAGGAAAAGTGCCATTAATGAAAGAATGGAGGATCTTGTGAGTGCTCCTTTGCCAGTTGAAGATGCCCTTGTAGGTCTCTTTGATCACAGTGATCACACCCTTCAAAGGCGGGTTGTGGAGACTTACGTTCGTAGGCTATACCAGGTGTGACTCAAGATCTCGTAATTTTCGGATTATTTTTAATTTTTAATGATTTAGTTTTTTTAACTCTATCTCTGTCATCAGCCCTATCTTGTAAAGGGTAGCGTAAGGATGCAGTGGCACAGATCTGGTCTTATTGCTTCATGGGAGTTTTTTGAAGAGCGTATTGAGAGGAAAAATGGGAACGAAGATCAACTGTCTGAACAACCACTAGTTGAGAAACACAGCGAGAGAAAATGGGGAGCCATGGTCATTATTAAGTCACTTCAATTTCTTCCATCAACTATTAGTGCTGCACTGAGAGAAACAATCCACAACCTTCACGAATCAGTCCCAAATGGATCAGTAGAACCAGCTAGCTTTGGGAATATGATGCATATTGCGTTGGTTGGAATCAACAATCAAATGAGTTTACTTCAGGATAGGTAGTGTAGCACCCTTTATACTCACATTAAAATATGCTACGTTAAAGGATAAAATCAATTTATTTATGTCATATAGAAGCTGGAAGTTTATTTAGGATTTATCGGCTTGCATTAATGAGTTCAGTAAAAATCTCATGTAATCTCATTTTGTTGGAATTGAATTTATATGTAATCTCAACCACTTGACATCCCCATCTTGGATAACAAGAAATGGCTTTAAGTTATTTTCTTTTTTGGTTTTCCTTATATGATTTCTTCCTTCTCTATCCCCCCTTTATTCTTCCCCTTTCTTTCTACACATCAAACGTATGCCAGATTGTTTAAGTTTCAGATTGTCAGTCTAATGATCAGAACCTTAATTTATAATAACACCCCTTCTAAACCAGAGTTATCCTTTGATGCTTTACAGTGGTGACGAGGACCAGGCTCAAGAGAGAATTAATAAGTTGGCGAAAATACTTAAAGAGAAAGAACTAGGCTCTAGCTTACATGCTGCGGGTGTTGGAGTAATAAGCTGTATCATACAGAGGGATGAAGGGCGAGCCCCAATGAGGCACTCCTTTCACTGGTCAGGAGAAAAGTTATATTATGAGGAGGAGCCTCTATTGCGTCATCTGGAACCTCCTTTGTCTATTTACCTTGAACTGGTTAGTAGATATATGGTTGAGTCCTCTGTATATGATAAAAATGAAAGTGAAAAGACATAATTTCACAAGCATCTTTCATCTGATAAATTATCAACATTTTTCTTGAGGCAGGATAAGCTGAAAGGTTACAACAATATACAGTATACCCCTTCCCGGGACCGTCAATGGCACTTGTATACCGTTATTGACAAGCCACTACCAATCCCAAGGATGTTCCTCAGAACACTTGTAAGACAATCCACATCAAATGAAGGGCTTACAGCATATCAACGACTGGATGCTGAAACAACACGTAGCCAATGGAATATGTCTTTTACTTCAAGGAGCATTTTAAGGTCCTTAATGGCCGCAATGGAGGAGTTGGAACTTAATACACACAATACTAAAGTTAAATCTGACCATGCTCATATGTACCTTTATATTGTACGGGAGCAACAAATAGATGATCTTGTGCCTTATTCAAAGTAATTGTGATTATTTTCTTTTCAGTGGTTTTTCTTTCAGCATAAGATAGTGAGTTTCCTTTCTGGGGTCTTACCATGAGATATGGTTGTCAGGAGGATTGACATAGATGCTGAGGACGAAGAGAGTACTGTTGAGGCAATCTTGAAGGAACTGGCACATGAAATTCATGCATCTGTTGGTGTAAGAATGCATAGATTAGGTGTTTGTGAGTGGGAAGTGAAGCTTTGGATGGCATCTTCCGGACTGGCAAATGGTTCTTGGAGGGTTGTGGTAACAAATGTGACCGGTCATACGTGCACTGTACATGTAAGTGTATTTATTAGTTATAGTTTATTTTTATTTTTTTAAATAAACAATGTTTCCACCCAGCCACGCGTCTTCAGCATAAAATATGCAAAGGTTTGTTTTGCAAGATTGCTAGAGAGTAAACTAGCTATTGGCCCATTACCCATACAGGTGTCAGTAATTAGCATCAGAGGTCAAACTCGGATTGAACATAGATATTTAGTCTTACTGATTTGTCAACATCTACAAACTATTAAGAAGTGATTGATGAAGAAATCTAGGGTTGGCACTAATAGCAAGAATTTGAAAATGCCAATACGTTGTCTTATATGTTCTAAGATTGTATATTGGTGATGTTTCATCATCAACTGAATGGTGCAGATGTACATCATTTTCAATTTATGTTTGTCATGCTAGAGCTGGTTTAAGACTGTCCCAGAGGCTCTGGCAATCAATCCGTTTACTTTTTGGATGAGTTGAAGACAAGTATGAAAGATGACGAAATACAAGGGACAGAATTTAGTGATGTGTATAAAAGGTAGTTAATGGTAGTTTGGGTCTTTCCTGAGTGTCAATGGCCCAGGAAATAGTATTTCGTGTAGTAATACCCACATAGGAGAGGTACAAAGTTTGCAGTGTTACTTGACGTATTTTCCTACTATAAATTAATATCTAGGTTGGGTTCTTTCTAAATTGTCGTTGTATTATTGTTTGATACAATATTCAGACATATCGGGAACTAGAGGATACCAGCACACACAAAGTGGTCTACCATTCAATCTCTGGTTTGGGTATGCTGCATGGGGTGCCGGTCAATGCACAATATCAATCTTTGGGAGTTCTTGATAGGAAACGTCTTTTGGCCAGGAGAAGCAACACCACTTATTGCTATGATTTTCCACTGGTGAGGACTATGCTATGAATATGCTATAATTTCAGTCTCTCTCTCTCTCTCTCTCTCTCTCTCTCTTTCTCTCTCTCCTTATTGCAAATACATAGAGATGCAGTTTAAATTTTTACCTGAGGAGATGTTTTTCTGTAGGCATTTGAGACGGCTTTGGAGCAGTCATGGGCAGTCACATATCCAGGCACTAGGAAGCCCAAGGATAAAGATCTTCTAAAAGTCATGGAGCTCAAATTTGCTGACCAAGAAGGTGCCTGGGGTACTGCTCTTGTTCCTGTGCAGCGTCCACCTGCGTTCAACGATGTTGGCATGGTAGCCTGGTTCATGGAACTGTCTACTCCTGAATTCCCTTCTGGAAGGACGATTCTGGTGGTAGCAAATGATGTGACCTTCAAAGCTGGTTCTTTTGGCCCAAAAGAGGATGCATTCTTCCTTGCAGTAACTGATCTCGCTTGCAGTAAGAAACTCCCATTAATTTATTTGGCAGCAAACTCTGGTGCCCGTATTGGGGTAGCTGATGAAGTCAAAGCCTGCTTTAAAGTTGGTTGGTCTGATGAATCAAGCCCAGAGCGTGGTTTTCAATATGTATATTTAACCCCTCATGATTATGCTCGGATTGGATCATCTGTAATAGCACATGAAATAAAGCTGGTAAATGGGGAAACCAGATGGGTTATAGATACCATTGTAGGGAAGGAGGATGGCCTGGGGGTTGAGAACTTAACTGGCAGCGGGGCCATTGCTGGTGCATATTCAAGGGCATACAAGGAAACGTTTACCTTAACATATGTTACTGGCAGAACTGTTGGGATAGGTGCTTATCTAGCTCGGCTTGGGATGCGGTGCATACAGAGGCTTGATCAGCCCATAATTTTAACTGGTTTCTCTGCACTAAACAAGCTTCTTGGCCGGGAAGTATACAGCTCCCACATGCAACTTGGCGGACCTAAAATTATGGCAACTAATGGGGTCGTTCATCTAACAGTTTCAGATGATCTTGAAGGGATATCAGCTATCTTGAAGTGGCTTAGCTATATCCCTCCCCATATAGGTGGTGCACTTCCCATTCTTAATCCCTCAGATCCTCCAGAAAGATCTGTTGAGTACCTCCCTGAAAACTCGTGCGATTCTCGTGGTGCCATTGGTGGTGCATTGGATAGTAGTGGAAAGTGGATGGGCGGTATTTTTGATAAGGGCAGCTTTGTTGAGACGCTAGAAGGCTGGGCAAGAACAGTTGTTACAGGAAGAGCGAAGCTTGGTGGAATCCCCGTGGGGATAGTTGCTGTTGAGACACAGACAGTCATGCAAGTTATCCCTGCAGACCCAGGCCAGCTTGATTCGCATGAGAGAGTTGTCCCTCAGGCAGGGCAGGTATGGTTTCCTGATTCTGCAACCAAGACAGCCCAAGCATTGTTGGATTTCAACAGAGAAGAGCTCCCACTTTTCATTCTTGCCAACTGGAGAGGCTTTTCAGGTGGGCAGAGGGATCTTTTTGAAGGAATCCTTCAGGCTGGATCAACCATTGTTGAGAATCTTAGAACATACAAGCAGCCTGTTTTTGTATATATCCCAATGATGGGCGAGCTCCGTGGTGGGGCATGGGTGGTTGTGGACAGTCGGATCAATTCAGACCACATTGAAATGTATGCTGACCGTACAGCTAAAGGTAATGTCCTCGAACCTGAAGGAATGATCGAGATCAAGTTCAGAACTAAGGAGCTGCTAGAGTGCATGGGTAGGCTTGATCAACAGCTGATCAATCTGAAGGCAAAAATCCAGGAAGCCAGGAGCAGTGGAGCTCATGGGTTGGTTGAAACTCTACAGCAGCAGATACGAGCCCGTGAGAAGCAACTTTTGCCTGTGTACATCCAGATAGCCACCAGATTTGCTGAACTACATGATACTTCCCTAAGGATGGCTGCAAAAGGGGTCATTAGAGAAGTTGTGGACTGGGCTAATTCTCGTTATTTCTTCTACCGGAGATTGCTTAGGAAAATTGCCGAAGAGTCGCTGATCAAGACTGTAACGGATGTTGCTGGTGACGAACTGTCACATCAATCTGCAATGGACTTGATCAAGAGCTGGTTTTTGGACTCTAATATTGCAGGAGGCAGAGAAGATGCTTGGGTAAATGATGAAGCTTTCTTCAAATGGAAGGATGATCTAAGTAATTATGAGGATAAACTGAAGCTGCTAAGGGTCCAGAGGGTATCCCGTCAATTAACAAATATTGGCGATTCAATTTCAGATTTGCAAGCCCTACCTCAAGGTCTTGCTGCCCTTCTAAGCAAGGTAAGCCAATAAACAAAAGTCTCTTGTTTCCAAAGCATCCACGTATGTATCATATGGAACCTGAGGTGATTGTTTGAATGATATATATGCAGGTGGAGGCAACAACTCGAGCACAATTAGTTGATGAACTTCGCAAGGTGCTTGGTTAAAAAAGTAGTGCTTTACAGGTGATTATTATGTTCTTTCACTTTTGCTGCTTCAAACCCAGTTACATATTGATTATTTGATGTGTTGATTGTCAAGCTTTATTAGATTTTAGAATCCATCTGCTACTTTCCTACCCTAAAGGTAAACGATTTTGTTGGCTGTATGGAACTTCACCACAAATCGAAGATGGTAGAGCTCTAGGTACCAGTTTCATTTGTTGGCAGTGTAAATTTTGTTAGTCTGTTTTGTTAAATGAAGCCAAGCATATTCCTATAGCTAGAGGAGGACCAGCTTAGCAGGTTCAGTATTATTGGTTTCCTGCATGTCTGATCTGCCTTAGCTTCTTAATATTTAAATATTTTTGTAATTATCCATTCCATTGTTCTACATTTCAAATACTGAAGGACTCGTGAGAAAATAATGACACACGAGAATCTAGTTACTGCCCTCGCTCATCATATTACACGTGGGTGTTTCTTTGGTCCACAAGTTTAGGAATCAGAAATTTTCAAGATTTGGAACCCTCGATTTGGATGTATAGGCCAGGCCATGGTTGGCTCAAAAAACCCTCCCACTTTCCTTGTAAATTCTAGTTCAGAAGAATTTTTGGAGCAACATGAAAAATGTTTGGGTGCTATATAAACTTTGGTCATTTACTGGTTTTTCTTTGGGCGAGGCTGAACTCGGGCAGAGCTTCCATCAATATATTTTGTGCCCAAAAAGCAAGCTCTGGGTTAGCTCAACCTGTGTTGACATTACCAATCGGTTTCTTTCTCGCATCTCCCGACTTTCGATTTTATTTTTATCTGGAAGATGACACAAAGAATAATATGTTTGATTTCATCTTAAAGATAAAACATTTTCATTGGAAAATAAAAAAAGAGTTGATACCCCCTTACACTTACTATTTTTGGATTCGAAATGAGGCAACTCCATTTGACCCCCAAAATAAAAATTCTGGTTCGTCCTCTATGTTGACTGACCCCTTTGAACAAATATATATTCTGCACCGAGCCCATGCAAGAATCCATCTTTATTGTTTTAATGAAAAATAAAACGAAGGTGGAAAACAATATTCAGAGCTTTCTCGCTCTTTCTTCTGGGCATTACTTCATCTTGTGCTTCTTCTTTTTCTTCTCTCTTTCCTTTCTTTTCAACTCTTCAAGTTTCTTCTTTTCCTTCTCTTTCTTCCGTTTCATCTCGTCTTTTGTCTGTTGCTTCTTCTCCTTCTCTTCTCTCCTCTTTCTCTCCTCCTTTTCTTTTGCTTTCTTTCTCTTCTCTTTCTCCTTCAATTCTTCCCTGCTCACTTCTCTTCTGATTTTGAAACACATTTTTTACTCTGTGAAAAGAATGAACCCAAATATATAAGTGTGGGTTTATTTTGTATTTTGTGAGCTGGATTTGCCGGGTAAATTAAGCCGTCTTATTGTCAGTATCCAGTATCCAGCATTCAACTTTTCTTTTGTCATCACTCAATTGCCGTCCGGCGGTGGCACTCCCATGCATAAATAGAGAGGATGAGTTGGCCACAACATTAATACTGATTAGCGAAATAAGTTTTTTTTTTTCCTTTTAATTACCAAAAAAATATGTTTCTTACAAGTATACAACTTCTTGTAGTAAGGAATATGGAATATGTATGGAATGTAGTTTTGTGATAAATAGTGTTTTCTTTTGAGGTTTGAAAAGATTTCTACATTTGAATGTCAATATGAGTTGAGTTGTGAATAGTAATATTTTGTAGGTTCTATTGAGATGTGTTTAACTTTTTTAAGTTGAGATGAATTTAATATTTTTATAGAAAGTTGAAAAAATTGTGAGTCTTATCAATGATTGGTTTGAGATGAGTTGAGTTTGGTTCAACAACCAAACACAACCTTACAATTCATATGGTAGTTTTTACATGGCCTTAGACCCTTAGCTTTGTAATCAGTTTGCTTTTGCTTTGTAAAGGATTTTCATCCGTCATAAATAAGGGTTATCAATAAAATTGAGATTCTATTCCCTATTTTTAAAAAAGAATGCTATAATTAACCATTTATGTGTTAGATTGCATCTCTCCTCAAATTCATCAAATAATAGTTAGCATTTTCAAATAATTAATCACAAGGGTTTTTCCTCAAGGCTTCAAATCAAAATATTTTGGTCATATTTGGATTTGTTGTTACTTGTTTGAACCATCTTTTTGTGTCATAACCATCTTCAGTTACTTTGTTGTTTGCCTACTAAACTAATTGAATTCTTCTATTCATCATTCTTACATCACATATTTGTTACGGTAAAAAAAAAAAAAGATAAAAAATCATGTGTAGTATGAGGTATATGGATGATGAGTATAATTATTCAATTACAATACCCCGTTATATTTTTATCAATTCATCCTCACTGGTAGCATAAGACACTGGTAACAATCTAACACCTTGGAAGAGATTTACTGATAAATCCCCAAAACCAAAGCTGTGTAAGAAATCATTATTCCTGATAAACAGAAAACTCAAATACTCAAAATTCAATTATAGAGCATCTATTTCTAAAATACCAAGTATACAAGACGAGTAATGTTACATACAATTTAAAAAAGAAGAAGAAGGTAAGACAATCTTAGGATTGCAGTCCAGCCCACTCTTTTTACGATTTTTGTTTTTGTGGAATAATCAATTTAGTAATTAATAAATATTTTTTTCAAGGAATTAACGCAGAATATTAATTCTTAGGAATATCTTTCCAAGATCGTGGTTAACAGCAGCAGATATTCAAGATGAGCTTCACATTGGAATTTGCCTCCATGGCCATGTAGAAATCAGATTTATGTACTTTGTCGACAAAAGCTCCACAAAGTCCACTATCTTCAAAGAAAAATTCTATTAATCATTTTCACATATTATAATTTTTTTTTTTTATCAAATGTGTGATATATGGATGATGAGTATAAGAATTTAATTAGTTTAAAAAGAATAAAACTAAATTTTTTTTAAAAAAATAAATTATATGTAATGTATGAGATAATAAATAGCAAACCTCATCTTCAAAAGCAGAGAATTCAGTATAGTACTACTTCTGTATGAATCTGGCTTCCTTTGCTATATTCACGAAACTAAAAAGGACAACAAATCTTCTTGTCCTTGCAAGTTGCAACTACGGCAGATATGCCGCTTTTGATGTCTTTTTTAAATTTAAAAAAAAAAAAAAAACTACTTTTCATTTTGAATCTGTCATCTTTAATTATATCAGTTGATATGGCACAAGAATGGTACTAGGGCCACCTATTAGTTTATCCAAATTTTTTTATCAATTAGTGTAATTTATTTTTGAATATTTTTTAAACTCCTTTAAACATTTTTAAAAATAAAAAAAATTACAAACTCACTAAAAAATATTTCCTTAACTATTAATTAACATAAATAAAAAACAATTCGGTACAAAAATTCGATAGATATCCTCAGTAGGAATAGAGTTTTCGATGGCACAATCTATATCAACAACTTACCACATCAGTTGGCATGACAACTAATACCGGATAAAAAACAACATTTTCCTCGTTAAATTGGTAGGATGCATTCATAGAATGGGAGAGAAAAGACGTGAAGATATATATAAGAGATAGACATGCTAAGTTCACTGCAATCAAATGGGCAGACAGATTAGTTAACTATTAGATTCTATAGACATGATTTGTCTCTTGGACGTTTGTCTGTAGAGAGTATCAATATTAGTGAAGACCAAACCAGTCAAAAAAAAAAAGTATACTGGTGGAGCTCCAAATGTATTATTTTAATTTATAATGTCATGTTTGATATGGGGACATCTCAAAATACATCCGGTCTTGGATGTAAGTTTCTCTGATGAATGAATGATGACAGTTTTTCTTAAAAAAAAAAAAAAAAACCACCACCCTAGCAATCACTCGGTGAGGTGAGGTGAAATTTTTTCAAATGAGTCTCTCTCACCCTTTCCATTTTCACGATGCTTTCTCAAGACCTTTTCTTCCTCCCCAATTCCATTTCACCGCTGACTATTTATGCATTTGATCATCTCTCATGCAAAAACTACATTCCCTTTAGTTGTACCTGGCTAGCTTCTTCCAACAATCTCTTACTGTGTGGAAGAACATGTCCTCGCCAATCAAAGTGGTAAGTTTGGAGGTATGAAACTCCTCCACCAGCCCAGGCCTGGTCAGAACAAGCTGTTCAACTAGGGCATAGGCACTTCTTCTATGGTAATTTGACTTGATGCCAAAGCAACTGATTTGCATAGATGATTTCAAGTCATTTATCTTCTAAAGACTTCCTTTTATTGTTCTTTTAATTATGAGTTTATGTTGTGAAAGCTCCTCTTTTGGCCTAAATAAGAAAGAAAGAAAAATCATAATTTTATGGACCAATATGTTTAATCAGGGAAATGGGACCCATACACTGAAAGAAAAAAAAAATATGGACCAATATGTCCAGCTGAGGTCAATCATGAAAACCGTAATCATGAAAGTAAGCCTTCTTTAACATGATGTAAAAGGCAAACCTATTCAGATGCATTTCTTTTCCATGCAAGTTTCAATAACAATTTAAAGGAAATTAAGGATATGTTTGGGGGGTGAGATGAGAATTTTGTGTTTTGTTTTAGAGTTTAAAATATTATTTTTTAGTTTTGAAATTTGAAAAAGTTGAATTGGGATTTGAAAAATGTGTATTGAGATTTGAAAAAGTTGAATTATTTATTATATTTTATATGGAGATTTGAAAAAGGTGTAATGATGAGTTGAGATGAGATGAGAATTTTTGAAAAATCTTAGCTTCCAAACCTATCCTAAGTCTTTTTTTTCACAACTCATTTCATCAAATCATTATAATTTTTTAAAATTTTCATATAAAATAAAATAAAAAATTCAATTTTTTTCAAATTCTAAAATAAAAATAATATTAAAAAAATATATTCTATTAATATTTTATTTAATTTTCAACTTTTATCCCAACTCATCTCAACAAACGAAGCCAGTGTTAGAATAGATGGCTGTGAAAGCCTGGGAGATAGGGTGGAATCGGACAAGGAGAATGCTTCCATACAAGCTGTTTGAAGCTATCCCTTGCTATGAATTCAATTGTCCAGTCTTGTAAGGTGGGTGTTGTGGATTATGGATACCACTTATCTCCACATTGGTATGATATTGTCCACTTTGGGCCCAAGCCCTCATGGATTTGCTCTTGGGCTTTACCCCAAAAGGCCTCATACCAATGGAGATATTTGTCCATCCTTATATACCCATGATCCTCCCCACTTCTAGCCAATGTGGGACTTTGATCGTATACCATGGGGTTCATGAGAAATAAGAAAAACCAATAAGAAAATCTTCAACAAGCAATAGGCACTTGAGGCTTTGTTTCTCGTGAAAAGGATAAAAAGCATTCAACAACTGAAAGAAAACATTCCTCTACAGACGCGTCTGAAGGAGTTAATTTCTATTGACCTTTCTGAAAATTTGAAAGTACTAAAGTTTTAAATAACCTCATCACTTTTTGAGTGCGCAATTGTGCACCTTTTTTCTTTTCTTTTGTTCTCTCTGGATTATGATCACGGAGTCCACTTAACCATTTTTATAATGACCTCGTCAGCACCCACTATGACTCATTGACTCAACAAGACCTGCTTTCCTATCCTTCCTACCACAACACAGTAGGTTATGCTTCTGCTTTTCATTTATCTCATACATTCCCTCCTTGTCAAGCTTCTTCAACCATCTTTGGAGAACAGGATGAGACAGCTTCTGCAACTGTGAGGAAGATTTTGTCCTCACCAATCAAGTTTGCAAACGTGGAAGCGTGGAGCTTGTCAATCACCACAGGCCCAGGATTAGCCAGAATGAGCTGAGAAACAACATGGGAACTTCTGGTAAGGCAATTTACTCGTACAAATTTGTAGTGTGAATTGTTTCTTAAGGAAGTATTTGATGCTGGCACATTCCAAATTTTTGAAGTAGTTTATATTATAGAAAATGTGGTTTTAGCATGGTTGTGCATATACCTGAACATCTCTCTTCAGGAGACTCCTATATAGTTCTTCTAAGGCATGAATGCCACTGGTGTCGATGTCAGTCACAGCTGAATAAACAGAAAACAACATGAAAAATAGGTTCGGATGCAAACAAGAGTTGTGGTGCTGGCATATGGAGTTTGGGAACTGGGTGAAATAAATGCTTACGGGACATCTCAACAATCAAAAATTGGATTCTAGGTTGGTAGTCTCCTTTTTTCTGTTCTTCCTCATCCGTCAACCACCTTAATATCCTGAAATAAAGTTTTTTTGAAAAAAAAAAGACTTCAGCATCGTCGAAGCTACTGAGATTTTAACCAAGTTCACATATTCTGAAAACTTCAAAGTAACCCTAATTCTTATGTTCTCCTTCATTTGGATGCAACATATAATCCTGCATATCATCAAGACTATGACCTAATGCACCACACCAAGATTTAAGTATAATTCTATCCTAACAAACAGCTCAGTCAGTGAAAACTTCAATTTTCATGCTTTCAACTTGGTCATTCAAGCCATTTAAAACCTACACTCCTCATCCTTTTCTGCAATCAGTTAACTTTTTCCATGAGTGATTCACTATCATAAATAATTCCTCTCATTCCTACAGAAGTTAGATGCTTTTTCTGAGCTACATCAGTGCTCAGATTTTGTTCACTGGAAGTAAAGTAATTGTTACAATTGCATGCATACAGATGGAGTCATAAGATTGGTTATATTGAATTCCACATCTAAGAGTGGAGAACAGCACGAGCTTAGTACAAGATAGAGATCACATTTACCTCTCCTTAACATAATTGGAGTTAGAAAAGTAAATTGCCGAATCAACTCTCACAATCAGAATGCCTGGAACTTTAGTTGCATCTGGATATTGTTGGATGTTTCTGTACACTGCTGTTCTAGGAATATTCCCAAGGATTGCAGTTCTTGGTCTGGTGACTTGTAAGAGGATTTTAGCAAAGGATATCGAGACCTGCCACAAGAGGCGGTGAAGATGATTTAGATTAGTTAAGGCAACTCATTAATTTGGCAATTGGCACTGAGGAGTTTAAGAGTGGCAGATAGCTTAATTCTTACCGCAATTAAGAGGCCTATCTCAACAGAGCAAAAAATTACACCAAAGAAGGCTCCCAAACAAGCAACAAAATCAAATTTATCAATCTTCCATATCAGAATTGCTGCTTGGAAGTCAATTAGATTGATCACAGCAGATATGATGATGGCAGAAAGAATGGCATTCGGTGTGTACTTAAAAAGAGGTGTGATGAATTCCAAGGTTAGGATGACAACAAAAGACATCACAATGTTTGAGGCTGCAGTTTCACAGCCTGCCATGTAATTCACAGCTGACCGAGAAAAGGAACCTGCAAGTTTAAGCAGATAGAATCAGTCGTAGGCAAATAATAATCATTTTCAAGCTACTCAGCCACGTATTTCTGAACATTACTTATTTAGGGTTTCGTGTGTCAGGGAACTCCACATATATCTGGTTGTTAAAATTCGATTTTGTTCGCCAGATTTTAAGTATATATTTTACCCATCTTTAAATGGTTGCACTCAGAAGGATAGCTACATTTAAGCTTGTGCCACTAACAAAGGACTATGGGATTGAACTCTTTGTAGGACATGAATATTTGTTCCCATCATTAAATTAGCATCATCATTTGGAAGTAGGTAGGTTCACATGACTTGAGTCTTGGTTCCATCCCACCTGTTGCCACATAACAGGAAGTCATCGAACCAACGATATTCATTGATCCTAGTGCCACCATTTCTTTGTTGCCATCAAGTTGATAGTCTTTCATGGAAGCAAATGTTCTTCCGATTGCTATTGCTTCCTGATAGAATTTCCCCAAGAAAGTATATGTAAGAAAATTGCCTTAGATACAAGAATCAGTGACCAGATTTGCTTGATTAGAAATGGATTGTGCAAGGCTCACCGTCAATGCTATCATTCCAGCCACGATACCAATCCTAAAACCTTTTCCAAGATATTCACCACTGAAATATATTTGATTCACCGATGAGGGATTAATTCCTTTCTCTATATGTCTCACCTTTACATACCAATTACACTGTTAGTGTCAATGCTGCAGCAAATACTACTACTACAGTTCCTAACATGATTAGGATTGTTATTACAACCTATCTTGTCCAAAAAAAAAAAGAGAGAATGATGAGTAAGTGCTTACAATTTCAACACCTTTCTTTTCGGCATGGGTTATATACACGAAAAAGGTGGACAGGATCACAGATACCAAAGGAGCAATTGCAGGTACCCAGAAGAACTTCTTGTTCTTTTTTCCCTGCTCAGCAGAATATGAGAAAATCAGAGAAACAATTCACAGCCTTAAACATTTTAGGTAAATGGTGTTTGTGATTAGGAGCTCTTACTATGTATTTAGCGAATAGAAGAAAACTCAAAAAGGTGCCTCCAATAAGTATAGTCTGCCAGTTCCACTGCAAAATGTTTCATATAAGATTAATCTGGCTTAAAGTTTGTTTGCACTTTGAGCTTCTCAATGTCATTGCAGAACCTTTTCTTCTGAAAAGGATAAAGAAGCCAAAAATAAGTGAGGAAGATAGAGAAAAGAGAGGTCTTACTCCATGATTAACTGAGCCCCATACTGAGTGCATTACAGAGACAATATCAGTTTTCTTGGTGAACTTTTTTATGCCCAGAAAACCCTTAAGCTGTTGCAGTGCAATAGTGATGGCAGCGCCACCCATAAAACCGACAATGGCAGCATGGGATAGGAAGTCAATCAAGAAACCCAACCTGCCAATAAACCCAAACCACCATTATAATCACAGTTGACAGAAAGCTAGAAGCCTTTGGGGGACTGAAAGAAGATTGCAAGCACAGCAAAACCAATAGCAATAAAAATACTTGAGAAATTTATCTGAGTGGGGATGGTAATAGTAATAGGAATTACCTGAATAATCCTAAGGTGGCTTGAGTGACTCCTGCAAAAAAAGTAGCTGTGAAAGCAAGCCGCCGGTACCCTATTGGATCTGTACTGGCATCAATCTCATTCTGAAGAAGCGTTCCCAGCAAGAGAGACACCACAGCCACAGGTCCTATGGCAATATCTCTTGAACTACCCATGAAGGCATAAATCAATGGTGGAACAAAGCTGGAATCTGTATTGATTTGGAACAACGAGAAACATAGAAGCCTTGTCATATGTCCAAGGAGGGAAGTTCATAGGAAATGCATTGTGTTCATGCATCGTACAGAAACTTACACAGTCCATATTGTGGGGCCAAATTTGCAAGCTTTGCATATCCAATGTCCTATTTTGGCAGTCAAATGAATTGTTAGAACAGCGTACTGGGGGGGGGGAGGGGGGGGGGGGGGATTCTTATTTGGTTCTTTTTCCTTCCCTCTTAAGTTATATCTATAGATCTTCCAGGCAGAAAATTTACCTGAGGAATGCAGAGACTTGCAATAGTGAGTCCTGCGATAAGATCCCCTCTAAATTTAGTTAGGTTGTACCTTCTCCCCCACTCAAATATGGGGAAAATTGCTTGGATGCCTAGGATGAACTTTCGAGACCTAGGTTGATCCTTAAAGGGACGTAAGGGATCGTCTGAAAAGAGTGTTTCTTTCATGGTGGCTTTGAATTCATTGATGAGATTTTGCTTGGGGGGAACTCCCACCTTGTGAATGTGTGGGAAGTTTTGTGACTGATGGCGTGAGGATGATAGACTTCTGGTGTCTATATCTTTTGTTTCAAGTTCCTCATTAGCTGAATGACCCATTAGAGGCACACAAAATTAGCCCACCTGCAACACAAGAAAAGCATAGAGACGTCATGACCAGAAATATCAGAATGCTAACAATCTAAAGGAGAATAAAGTAATGGAGCAAACGCTTATAAGTTCTGCAATCCAAACTACAAGTAATATAGGTTCTTTTACATGCAAAATGTATTTATGACAACACTTAACTTCAAAACTATGAAAATAAAGAATTGAGCATCCTCAATAGCTTATGGTTCCATAACATTGGTCTCAGAAATCATGGAACCCACACCTACTACAACATCAAGACAGAGTCATAAGTAAGAATTAATGGTTGAGGATATTTTACCTGAACGAAGAAAATAGATGCAAGCAGAAGACTTGGACAGTAAAGCGTTTGAGAGCGTAGAGCCTTCTTGATGTCAAAGGATGTTGGGGAGCTCTTTCTTATTTAAGTTGTTAGGATTTCTGGTCAGACTTCTCAGCCTGAAAGAGAGGCCCCTAAAATTAAATTATGCATGATAAACAGCTAAGTGAACAAAATTGTTAATTGCAGGCAGCCGACAGATGGAATTTTTTAGCACCCTGTGACTGATGTAAGCACATAATCATCTCTTCCATAGTTGAAGTACTTATGGATTCAAATATGGTGCTTGAGAAGGTATTGACTTGCAAGCACAGATGGTAGCAATTGAACTAGAAGCATATCCACCTTTTTAGATCATAAGGTCCCCTTCTATTTTTTTCCCTTTCTCAAGTAAGAGAGTTTTGGTTCTTCAACTGAAAGAACCCCCTTCAACTGGTGCAGCAGATAAAGAAAACTTGAAGTCAACAAAGTGTACGGAAAATGGAATAAACCTTGCTACAATAGATATTTAATTTCGATTGACACTGACATAAAAAAAAAAAAAAAAAAATCACAGCGTCCAAGCCTTTTTAACTTTACTTTAGTGTCATAAAAAATATGATATTCCCGAAATGAATTAAAATGATAAAAATTTAGATCCTTCGAATTCAAGAAGGAATTAAAAGCGAAATTGACCAATCTCGTAACACTAGTCATGGCCATCAATTTGATCACTATATTCATAATACTCAAACATCAAATCATCTATTTCATAAAACCTAAATACATACTTCTCCACCTACATTGTACGAGGAAGATTGTCTTTTACACGTTGGGAGAAGAATCCAACCAATCCAGAGGCATAGAATCGTAAGCAGTCGTTGACATGAATCAAAACCCAGAGATTTTTTTCCTTCTTTTGTGGTGATGGTCCTTTCCAGAATGCATGTTTATTCCGGAGAATAAAGGTTAAAATGGAGTCGACCCTAACCTTCGTTCATATGCTTTGCATGCAAGCCATTGATGGTGGGTGATTCGATTACACCTAGACAAAAGAGTTCCCCACCCTTCCACTTTTAGCTTATATCCTAAGTTCCTGTAGGCAAGTAAAAGAAAAATGAACGACCACGACTAATAAGAAATTGAGGAGGAGAAGAAAAGGGCAAAAAGAACTGGCTATTATAATTTCATATAATACATAAAAAAGTTTATACCCAAGATCAGTTACCGCCTTCCCTTTTTGTTCCCCACATTAGATGGTCCTCGTGTTTCTGAAAAAGTTTATTCATTCCGATCGAAAAGTTCAATCATGAGTTTATATGAAAGAAAATCCGGGAAAAAGAAGAAGACGACGACGACGAAAGAAAATTAAAGCAAACAAAAAGAGAATTAAAGCAAACAAAAAGAGCCCAGATCGAAGTTGTCTAGGTGCAATGAATCCGAAATTGCGTTAAATTCTTACAACTTCACGTAGCAGTCTGTCACAGAAAAAGGGCAACTGAAAAAAAAAAGTGTGGACCTTTAAGGAAATAGCAAACCAGAAAAACGGGTGAATCGAAATTGAAGTTGTACGCTGATACTTCTTGTTTGCAGGAAAAACAAAACATGCATCAATTTCTCCGCAAAACTGGTTATTTTAATAATAATAGAGTGGCCTCTATATCCAAACACAGTTCTAATTTATCGTTGAAAGAAACTGAGATGATTTGATTAAGACACTATAGAAGAAAAAATGCTCAATAAATTCTAAAAAACTTGTTTTCTTCTTTTGCTTTTAAGAAAGAGTCGGGCTACTCTGCGGTAGCACGCTCAATTTGACCAAATTAAATGTGTGTTTTTATTTTATTTTATTAATATTTTTAAAAAATAAAAAATACATCAATATATTAAAAATTAATTTCATAATTATTAAATAAAAAATAATTTTAAAAAAAATTAAATATATAAACAATCAAAGTGAACGAACGAGGCAAACTAATATTTTCCTTTAAAAAAAAATGGTTGGATAGTCCGCAGTCAACTGATCTTGTATTTTCTCTATAGGGAAATGATTATAAGCACTATTTTGTCTTCTTATAAGGAATTATTGGTCATTAGTTTGGCTAAACAGACACCTCCACGTCCTGTGTTCAGCAAGAAAATCGTTAATTAGTTTAAAATCAATTATAAAAAAAAAAAGTTATAAGAGAATTCTAGGTATATTATTATTATTATTATTTCTGTCGTGATTCAATTTGTGTACATGTACACGTGGCAGTGTATGACATAGTTGCACGCGTGGTGCAGAGAAAGAATCGGGACTTGTTTCGGGTCAGATTCGACATGCTGTGGGAGAAAAACTGAGAGAGAGAGAGAGAGAGAGAAGTTTTCAAAGATGAGTGTGGATTTTCTTTCTTGCAAAAAGGGAAAGGGACCACCTTGCTTAGAGACTTTGTTGATATAATATTGTTGTTTTCTGTGGTTTTAAGTTTTTAACAATATTATATAAAAGCTGTCACAACAAAGTCAATTATACATTGCCAACACTAATATATATAAATATATATAAATATATATATATATATAATTTATCAAAAAAATTCTTCACATAAGTTAGTATTAACTATCTTACACTTTACATCTTATAAAAACACTTCATATTCTGTAATAAAATTATAAGAATAGAATGTAAAAGTGAATAATAATCGATGTATAACATTCCTCAATTTATCAAAGTCAATTTTCCTTATAATTAACTGAAGTCATGCTGAGGTAATTTAATAAAAAAATTTCAGAAATCAAGAGGTAAATTAAAAATATAAAAATCCGTCGAGGTAAAATGAATAATAAATATAACACTAAGCATCAAAATATAAATATAAATTAAAATTATAGTTGAATGTTTTAAATAATAAATATTAGTTTCTGAATTCATGTATATATAATTCTTTAGTTATGCACTTTTTGTTCAACTTTTTTAATTCTTAATCCCATGTCAGAACTATATATTTAACAAACGAAATCTTACTCCACAATCCATACATGCATGCATTTATCTTACGAAAATTTTATTATTAGTTACTATTCATTATTCCAGATCTTATAAAAAATATCATTTTTATAAAAGAAAATAAAAAATTATAAATAAAAAATTATAAAAATAAATAGTGACTGATGTATAAGATTCTTCTTATCTTACTGTTAACAAAAACGTCCTCATTAACATCATATATATGATCTTTAATTGCTTGCGCTTGTACGTATCATATATCATGTTCTTTATATTATTATTTCATTTTCCTTTCCTTGCGTGTGAATGCTGATCCACAATTAATCTCCCTCATTCTCCCCTCTCCTTTATAGCCAAGGATAAACCGACAAAGCATTCCTGTCAGATTTTATATTTATATATGAATATGCACATGGCATTGCATGTTGACGATTTCTTGTCAAATAATTAGACTCAATAATTCTACATCTTTGCTTTCTTTTTTCCTTTCCTTTTCGAGAGAGGAGGGGATGGGGGTAGGTTGGGTTTAGTCATAAGTATCCTTTTTATCCTTGAAAAAGATGACATACATTTGACTTTTGTAATGAAAACTAAGTTGTTCGATCATAATATTAATATATATAGATGAGTTACTGCCTAGCTAATAAGTTATATTAAGCATCTTTTAACAATTATCTTTGCATTATTTTTTGAGGTGATATCAAATGATTAGTAGATAAATAATAAATAATAAATAATTTTTGAATCGATTGTTTAATATCACATAAGAGAATAATGGCTAAAAAAACTATTCTTTCGATCATTTTTTTTTTCTCAAAAATAATTTGTCGCTTTGCTTATAAAATTTCGCCGATAAATACAAGATCGATCGCACGTTGGACACCTCTCAAGCAAGATCAAAAGATTCCTTCAATTCTTACGGCCTGAAATTGATGAAATCTTGATAGATCTCCCAAGCATTACAAGAGGTCCATATGAATAATATTCTTTTAAATTTGGAGATCATGCACTCATGAAACTCGAAATAACTAATTTAATTAATGTGTCCCAATCAAACTTGAGAATGGTGTCGGTATCAAATAAATGGGGCTGAAAAGACCACTAAACGAGGGACCTCCTCCCATTTATTCTACGCTTCATTTCGAATAAGAACTTCTAGCCCATTAGTTCTCTCATCATATTCTTATATATATAGTCGATCGATCTCTCTTAACAAATATCAACATATATATATATATATATGTTGTGATTCAGACTTGTTTTGTGCCAAGATCAGAATCTCAGTTGCCAAGATTTATCAAGACTTGTTTAATGTTTGTAATCAGAAAAGCAGTAAACAAATAACACTCAAGAATTACGTGGTTCGATCCTAGTGATCTATATCCACGGCAGCAACAGTCAAGAGACTTTTCTTTATTGATGATCAAATACAAACTTGAGATTACAAGAACACTCTCTCATGCACACCTCTCTGTTTCTAAGAGCCTTACACAGATTGCTCTCTCTATTTCTCTCTTGTATTTTCTGTATCGTGATGATCATCATTGTTACAATGAGTGCCTCTATTTATAGGCTTAAGCTGAAACAAAATTAATATTCTGTTTCCTATAAGCCAGCCAGTACTCGAGTCTCTCCACATGTTTAGTCATGTGCTTTCCTCTAAATGGTTGACACTTATCATAACAATCTCCACCTTGGAAATCATTTAGAGCTTTCCAAGCTGCCTTCTTCCCTTTTTGACAGTTGCTGCAGATTCCCTCTACGTGTCTTGGCAGTTTTCCATATTGACCAAATTCAGACAATGTCTGAACTTGGCTGTAGGTAGTGACTTAGTCATCATGTCAGATGGATTATCTTCTGTTGGGATCTTTTCTACCCCAATCTCTCCAGCTGAAATGATGTCCCTCACAAAATGTAGCCTAATGTCTATATGTTTTGACCTTTCATGGTATACCTGGTTTTTAGCAAGATGAATGGTGCTCTGATTATCACAGTAGACTGTGATATTCCCTTCAAACATGCCTAACTCCTTAGATAAACCTTTCAACCATATGGCTTCCTTGATTGCCTCAGTCATGGCAATGTATTCAGCCTCAGTTGTCGATAAGGCAACAACTGGTTGCAGATTTGCCTTCCAACTGATGGCTCCTCCAAAAGCTTTAAACACAAAACCAGTTAAAGATTTTCTGGTATCTATGTTTCCAGCATAATCAGAGTCCACAAAGCCTTCTATTTCACTTCCCTTCTGTGAGTTTCCACCAAACTTCAGTCCCAAACAAGCTGTACCAGATAAATACTGAAACACCCACTTGATAGCATGCCAATGGGGTTTTCCAGGGTTGCTCATGAATCTGCTGACTAAGCTAATAGCATAAGTCAAGTCAGGTCGAGAGCAAATCATAGAGTACATTAAACTTCCCACCATGCTTGCATAAGGTATTTTATGCATAAACTCTATTTCTTCATCTGTTTCTGGAGCTTGGGTGACTGACAGTTTTGAGTGTTGCCCCATGGGAGTGCTAACAGATTTTAGGTGATCCATACCAAACCTTTTAAGAATCTTTGAATTATATGTCTTTTGAGATAAGTAGAGTAGCCTTTTCTCTCTATCTCTAACTATTTCCATACCCAGGATTCTCTTTGCAGGCCCTAGTTCTTTCATTTCGAATTCTGACTTCAGGAAGCACTTGACTTGTTCAATCAGACTTGAGTCTTTACATGCAATTAGCATGTCATCTACATATAGCAGTAGATATATAAAGACTTCCCCAACTTTCTTGTAATACACACAGCTATCATACCCACTTCTCTTGAAACCATTTTTAATCATGTGTGAATCAAACCTTTTGTACCATTGCCTAGGGGACTGTTTAAGTCCATATAGGGATTTCTTGAGTAAACACACCTGATTGCTGTTGATCTCATTCCAATACCCTTCTGGTGGCTGCATGTATATGACCTCATCAAGGTCTCCATGTAAGAAAGCTGTTTTTACATCCAATTGTTCTAAGTACAAGTCTTCATGGGCAGTGTAAGCA
Organism: Cyclocarya paliurus; assembly: GCA_029856935.1. Classification (NCBI taxonomy): domain Eukaryota; kingdom Viridiplantae; phylum Streptophyta; class Magnoliopsida; order Fagales; family Juglandaceae; genus Cyclocarya; species Cyclocarya paliurus. The sequence goes on along the minus strand of CM056957.1, from coordinate 25,316,921 downwards.
AGCAGTAGCCTTATAGAGGTGTGTTTAACCACTGGAGAGAAGATTTCATTGTAATCAATCCCTTCTCTTTGTGTAAACCCCTTGGCTACCAACCTTGCTTTAAACCTTGGACCCTCAACCCCTGGTATGCCTTCTTTCTTCTTGTAAATCCACTTAGACCCTATCAATTTTTGTTTCTCTGGTTTAGTAACCAGTACCCATGTTTTATTTTTGTTCAAAGACTCCATTTCCTCTTGCATTGCAAGTAGCCATTTATCAGCCTCCTTACTACCCATGGCTTCTTGATAAGATCTTGGATCTAAGTCCACTACCTCTTCAGCAACTGTAAAAGCAAATGCAGTCAACTCAGCCTGTCCATATCTCTGAGGTGGCTTGATGACCCTCTTTTGCCTGTCTCTTACCAGGTTGTAAGAGTTTACTCCACCTTGATGTCTGTCAATTGAGCTTGGTTCCTCAATTTTTCCATCTTGATCATCCAGTGGAACTGGTGTGGATTCTGCTTGCTCCACCTCAAGTTGCATACTGTCAGAGACAAGTTTCTGAGTTGCTTCAGTTGTTTCTTTCTGTACTCGTGCCATTTGTTGTTCATTAAAAGTCACATCCCTGCTGATCATACACTTCTGTTTTCCAGGTTCATCAACCCACAATTTGTAGCCTTTGACTCCTTCTGGATACCCCACAAAGATGCACTTGAGTGCTCGAGGCTCCAGCTTGTCTGTTCTGGAATGAGCATAGGCTACACAGCCAAATACTCTCAAGTAGTCATACCTTGAGGGTTTTCCTGACCACATTTCTTGAGGGGTCTTAAAATTAATTGCTGATGAGGGACTTCTATTTATCAAATAAACTGCTGTGGCAGCAGCTTCTGCCCAAAATGTTTTTGGCAGGCCTGAGTTTGATAACAGGCACCTTACCCTCTCCAAAATGGTCCTGTTCATTCTCTCAGCTAGACCATTTTGTTGAGGGGTTTCTTTTACTGTCTTGTGCCTAGCTAGTCCCTCTTTTTGACAGAAACTATTAAACTCCTTTGATAAGAACTCTAGTCCATTATCAGTTCTGAGTTTCTTTACCTTCCTTCCCATCTGGTTTTCAACTAGAACTTTCCATTCCTTGAACTTATTAAAAGTATCACTTTTGTTTTTAAGGATATAAATCCATACCTTTCTTGAATAGTCGTCTATGATGGATAAGAAGTAGTTTCCTCCACCATGAGAGCTAACCCTTGCAGGTCCCCACAGATCTGAATGGATATAGTCCAGAGGATGATTGGTGTGATGAACTGCAGGCTTGAAACTGGTCCTCGTGGATTTTCCAAGTATGCAGTCTTCACAAAATGGGAGTTCTCCCAATCTTTTCTCACCTAACAGACCTTGCTTCTGAAGCTCTTGAAGACCCCTTTCACTGACATGTCCTAGCCTCTTGTGCCACAACTCAGCCATGTCATCCATTTTAGTGTGAATAGATGATGCCTCACCAGATATTGTTTTTCCTATCAATGTGTAGAGGCCATTTTTTACGATGCCTTTCATTATTATCAAAGATCCCCTTGTCACCTTTAATACCCCTGATTCTGACTTGAAAGAGCACCCAGATTGATCAAGCATCCCAAGAGAAATTAAATTTCTCTTTAATTCTGGTATGTACCTTACATCCTTCAGAAGCCTTTCCATACCATCATGTAGCTTCAATCTGACTGACCCTATTCCTAGGATCTTGCAGGTCTTGTTGTTACCAAGAATCACCTGCCCTCCATCAACTTCAGTGAAGGTTTCAAACCATGCTTTTGAGGGACACATGTGAAATGAACACCCTGAGTCCAAAATCCATTCCTTGCCAGAAGCAGTCTCGGAGACATTCAACACTTCAGCACTGTCATATCCATCTAATACAACAGCAGCACTTCCTTCTCCCTTAGGTTTGCTCCCAGTATTTTGTTTCCTCTCAGGGCAGTCTCTTTTAAAATGCCCCTCTTTATGGCAAACAAAACACTTGAGTTGTTTCCCTTTTGATTTTGACCTTGATTTGTTATTCCTTCCCTTGTGACTTCTTTTTTCTGTTCTACCCCTTACTATCAAACCTTCCCCAGTTTCTGTTCTTGTGTCAGTCTTGTTTTGCAATTCTCTTGAGTGCAAAATAGACTGCACTTCATCTAAGGTCAAGCTTTCTCTACCATACATTATAGTCTCTTTAAGATTTGCATATGAGGTGTCTAAAGAGCTCAGTAGCAGAATAGCTTGATCCTCATCATCAATTTTAATGTCTATGTTTGCAAGATCCAAGATGATCTTGTTAAACTCATCAAGATGTTCTTCCATAGACATACCTGGGATCATTTTAAAGGTGTAGAGCTTGGTCTTCTTATGGAGTCGATTTGCCAAGGATTTGGTCATATAGAGGCTTTCTAACTTTAGCCAAACCCCTGCTGCTGTCTCTTCCTTTGCAACCTCTCTTAAGACCTTGTCACCAAGGGAAAGAATTAGAGTGCTATGGGCCTTCTGCGAGATCTCAGATTTCACTTTGTCAGACAAAGAGCTAAGGTTCTTTTCACCAAGAAGCGCATCCTGAAGGCCCTGCTGAACAAGAAGAGCTCTCATCTTGATCCTCCATAAGCCAAAATCATTCTTTCCATCAAACTTTTCTACATCAAACTTGGCAGTCCCCATTAGAACCTGGCTCTTGATACCAATTGTTGTGATTCAGACTTGTTTTGTGCCAAGATCAGAATCTCAGTTGCCAAGATTTATCAAGACTTGTTTAATGTTTGTAATCAGAAAAGCAGTAAACAAATAACACTCAAGAATTACGTGGTTCGATCCTAGTGATCTATATCCACGGCAGCAACAGTCAAGAGACTTTTCTTTATTGATGATCAAATACAAACTTGAGATTACAAGAACACTCTCTCATGCACACCTCTCTGTTTCTAAGAGCCTTACACAGATTGCTCTCTCTATTTCTCTCTTGTATTTTCTGTATCGTGATGATCATCATTGTTACAATGAGTGCCTCTATTTATAGGCTTAAGCTGAAACAAAATTAATATTCTGTTTCCTATAAGCCAGCCAGTACTCGAGTCTCTCCACATGTTTAGTCATGTGCTTTCCTCTAAATGGTTGACACTTATCATAACAATTTGGTATATATTTTTTACATCGAATATTAATAATTACAAAAAATCTATTTCTAAAGTTTACCTTTTTTACGTATAATATATATCTTATAAATAAATATCTAACAATCTTAAAATTTTTGAATAAATAATTAGACTTGTGACCTATATATTTCGCCAATATGAAAAAGTGGGATTGAGAATTTGAGATATATACCATATATATATATAATATTATAGTGGCATGGTAAGATGTTGACATGGAACAATTAATGGAACATAACAAGTTGTACATGCATGAATTATTAAATATATATAAGATAGAAATTATAATCGATAAACTTGACTTCATTAAAAACGTAATATTTATAAGAAAATTAACTCTCAGAAGGATTGGAATTAAAAGATATGAATGAAGTTCTACAAAGATAATATTTCGAAAGTGAGGATGAGAGAAAATATATCAGATTAATTAACATAATTTAAACAGTAATAAGATCTACAATAAATGAAATATTTATATACTGATTTTTAAATAGCAAAATCGAGTCACGCAAGATTGCGAGAGCAAGGGAAGCCGACAATTACTATATACGTCTGATCTACTTCCAATAATTGCATGGCCCCGCGTCCCGTAAAATTATTATGAAATGCATGTTAATTTGAAGTGAATCTTGAGGATTAGAGAGAAGATCTAGATCAGCACACATTTTAATTATATCAAACAAAAAAGTGATTTTCTTTTATTAATCTATTATGCTTTATTTCATATGCGTAGACGACAAGAATTTAGTAAATTAATGGTCATTTTTATTAGAATAAAAGTTAAGTTCGAGCAGTTATATTTTTATATTCGTGAAAAGTTCATTTATTTATTTTAGTGGGCTCTAAAGAAGTATTCCATAGTTTACCTATTGGAAGATAGCAAATCGTCTCTTCTTTGATAGTTATATATATATATATATATATATATATATTCCTTTTCTATTTATATTTATTTTAATAATGAAATTCTTGTTCAAAGCCCCACCTCTCCTATTATTTATTCTTGATTTTAAATAATAAGTCGTTGATTTTTTTAAAAAATTGAGGATAAATAGTCATATTCCAATTTGATGGAGCTGGTGCATTTTCAAATCCTTTTCTCCATAAGAGAATTGTGGTCCGTGGGGTCCTTAACATAATACTTGTGATCTTTCACTTAGCCTGATCTTGCTTTTTTGGTCAATAAAATCATGTGTTAATTAATTTCTTCCAACCATATTTTTCTGCTATTTGAAACACATGATTTTAGATTATGGGCTGTTCTATATTAAGCTTACTCTAACGAAGATTATTGAGCCGGGTGCCTAAATAATTAAAAGTCCAATGATGGGTATCATATCTATTTGGGCCATAATCTTGTGTCATTGATATGAAAGAAAAACTAAATGATATTTTCTCACTCAAATTAATACTGAATTAGCTGAATATATACTAAAAGTTTTGGCAAATACGACTACAAAAGTCTTATGATTCTTGAAGAATGTTCAAAAGTTTTGTTGATGAGAAGACGTAGATTTGAATTATTTTAAGGTCTGACAACATTGGTCCTACCTATCTCTATCAAAATCCTATTTTTAATATTCACACCAAGCAGATTGAAATGGACATCCACTTCGTAGGGGACAAAGTTGCTAACCACCATATGCAAGCTGTAAAATTCCTCTCAACCACGGATCAAATTGCAGATACAACATTATGCAACTTGTTTGTTAGTTGATACTCTGATTTGTTCATTTGATTCGTTCTCAGCCATAGAAATACTGCTAGAGAAAATATAAATCTACGTGTACACTTTTCAATCATTCTATTTAATTTTAGATTGGATTTATTTTTTTGGTTGAATGCATGCATTTATACACATCCTAGAGTTGTCTGATGTATGTTCTAATGGGAAGTTCAAGACATCTAGCCATAGGACCAGCAGTTGTTTTCACGCAACTCTTCTTTCATTCTTCCTCATCAATAATTCTTCTTTCTCCTACAAAAGTGTCTTATCTGGGATATCACTACAGAAACAATTCAGATGAGTAGCAGAAGCCATTTCTGCATGAGCCTTGGCACACTTTACTGGTTAAATAAAGGCTTACTCCTGTGAAAAATAATATGATTTATAATCCACATCCAACTTTATGGAACACCAACTTTGGTATTCATATATTGAAGTATTATTTTAAGAAAAAGCTGATCACACAATTAATTGTAGCAATCTTTAACATCTTTAGTCTGTTCAAGACCAAATTCGATCTCCTCAAAACATCAATGGAAAATATCACTGTAAAAAAGCTCTCTGACAAGATGATATTGACTCGTCCTAACCCGCATAGACGGTGTACCATAATTTCCTGTGAAATTTAAAGATACTAATTGATGAGCCAGCTTAAAAATGTCACTTTAATTTGCAGATCACAATATCATGGTGAACTAAAAGTCATGAACCTTACAATTTGTCTTATTATTTTCTGATATGATGTGATCATGTGATGCCTAATAGAGGATACATTTAGGCTGAAAATTGCATACTAATAAAAAGAGTTAAAGAGATCATGAAACATGTCGAATGATACTCTCTTTTGAGAGTTTCTTGAAATTTATAAGACAATGTCTATCGCAAAGAAATTTTTGTATGGAGAAGCTTTCAACAGATGTTTAGTTTGGCTTGTATCTTGAGTCACAGTTGTAACTTACTTCCTTCATGGAATGAAATGATGTCAGTTTCCTATATAAAAAAAAAGGTGCCATTGCAATTATGCTAAAAAAATGGTTGCTACTAGCTTGAGGAGAATAGTCGAAGATCAACAGGTAGACCAAAACTCTCAAATTTTGAATCGTAAACAGCATTTCTTACTTGCCTGATACAAAACACTTTGACCAGTTTGGATTTTCATAAAGAATAATGAACAACAAATGAAACCCTATAATACAATTTTTCCTCATAACAAAATGAATGAAACGGGGTTTTGAATTCCATATAACTTTGCATTAGAAGGGTTGGAAAGAAGCAAGTTTTCGACTTCATTTCCCTGGGTTTGAGAAGTCCTATCCAGTTCTTGATAATTGGGGGCTAGTAAACTCCTTTCTTGCCATGTTGTTCCCCTCTACATTCAATCAGATTCAGATAAGGAATAACTCCTTTCAAGTATATGTAAAATTAACTTTGCATCAATTAACTCTTATATAATAGAAAATAAAAGTTTATTATTATTGTTTTAGATCTTTTATTTGGTAAATTCACTACAACAAAATGCAGTTTTTGCCACGAAAGACAGTGGTTGGAACAAGTTTAATTTAGTCAGAAAATTTTTTTTCCCACCAAATCTGTTGGTGGCTCGCTCGTGGAATATAATCCATGACGAATAATATATTACCCACCAAAACTGATTTCATGGCAAAAGCTATCTTTTTTCCACGACGGGAAATTACGGCAATACCTAATTCCCTCCATGGGAAATTATATGGCCAACCAAACTATTGTGGTGGCAAATAAGCAATTATCCATAGAAGGAATGCTCGGGAAAAAGTCTTTATCCATGAAATCTTTAACCGAACTTTAGTGGCATAAAGTTTTTCCCCATGTCGTGGTTAGTCACTAGAGTTAGTTTTGGGATGACAAATTATGCAATACCAATCTTGACATTTGTTGCAAGTATTTACTATCCACCTGGAGATATTGCCACTAATACTTATTCCCAATGACTCCAGTGGTAACAAAATTCTTTTATCCATGTAGGGTGTTTGTGGCAAAAGGAATTGCCTAATATCTGAAGTCATGACAATTACCTATATGCTGATGACATAAGTGGTGGAAATTAGTTATGACCATGGAATTAATTGGTGGGAAACTAATATTTCTTGTGAAGGACAGTGGTTGCAACCATTCTATCTAACATCAGTGGTGTTGGTGGGAAAAGAAAACTCAATCTGCCTTAAGTATATAGCCACGACATGGTTGTTGTGGGAAGCTACTTTTTCCCATTACATTTTCCCGGCATCTATAGTATTTGACATTCCATGGCTCTTTCGATTTAATTTGATTGCCACAAGTTGTTGTTTTCCCAGGAAAATAGCTGGACAGTAAATCTTTACATTGTATCACAATTTGTTTCCTCACCCATGTTATAGACAAATATGCCAACATTCATATAAACCAATGATAACTTGTAGAAATTAAACCTTATAATTTCCAAAGTTATCCCACCAAACAATCCAGAAATATTGGTCTTCAATAACACATCAATATATAACATAAGTTATATTAGCTTTTTCATAATAGACTGTCAATATACATATGTAACCACCATCATATATATAAATCTGCCAACATTGTTACGTCACCATCATATAGACAAATATGCCAACATTGGCTTGAAACCAAATAGGTCAGGGCCATTTACAAACATCATGGTAGCAACTGAAATCCAAGTAGATACTCAGGGAATTATAAATTCTTGCATTCCAAGAGCATTTATGCTAAGTGCTATTGATGTATAGACAGATTACTAAGGCCACTAGATGTTGCTTTTTCAAGTTCTCCAGACATTCAGATTTGTACATTTTTGCTCCACAAATCATGGTGCTAAATGTTTCTTGAAATTTAGCAAAAAACACTATGTCAAACTAAGATACTTAATTGGAGAAAGATTGTGCAATAGGGGTGGGAATTTTCTATAGTAATTGTGTATCTATAACCTGAACATATATTTTAATGTAATTAACTCTTGCCCTATAGCATATGGGCATTTTGTGAGGAAAAATCTTTTTTCTAAAGATGAATTTGGAAAATGCCAATATCAATCATCACTGTTGTTATTCCCATAACAACACTATATACCATTCATTAATTTTCTTGCTATTTCACTTACACCAGTAATATATTGTATGAATAGAGTTTGCTATATCCTCATCCATGCTATTGCAGAATATAAGTTCTATGTACCCCAACACCATATTGATCCAATTTGAATTCATGAGAAGGACATATGAAAAGAAAATCACAAGTAGTAATTGATCGTGTGACTTCCCATCTACCATAGCAATGGATTGGCTATTGTAAGAGAATAAAATTGTGTTCAATATTTGCAACCCAAGTCTAAAATATACACATTAGTATTAATAATATCACAATTGGTACACACCAAGCACCATATTGAGTTTTCTGATTTGAACATATCCTATGTATTTCAGTGTAGGTTTTACCTACTTTTGCTACTTAGTTCGTAGATTATCTTATCATATATGTTTCCAAAAGACCTAATGGTTTATTAAAACCATTTGCTCTTTTGGGATTCCAATTGAGGGTGTGTGTGATATTAAATAGATCTGGAACTGTGCACCCATGACTTGGGAATAAACAACTGCAAGTATTAATTCTTACAAGATTGAAGAAATACAGCCCCAGCGTATGGATGTGTATATCTGAAACTGCTCTTCATCTCCACCAACTCCTACTCTACATTCCATGATCCACATGGCTGAGTTGAGAATTTGCTTCAACCTATAAGTTTCCAATGAAACAGAGATATTAGCCTACAAGATCAATTTCAGCCCCATGGAATTTAACTAGTCAATGCATTAAATCAGTATATGTAACTGTAAGAGAACTTACTCCCTCATGAGAATCTAATTTGTCCCTGTCAAGCTACTCAACCAAAAAGTATTATATGGTGTTTTAACAATTCAAGAGAGACTACCAACAACTCAAAAGTCAACAAGGGTCTGAATTTTCCACTACTAGTTTATAGATGTCCACCCTAACTATAATATGCAACTACCAAAATGTGTATTGAGGGACATTAGTCCCATGGGCATTGGATTGTTACATATCCAATAAACACTCCACAAAAAATGCCCTACAAAAAACCCTCCACAAAATGTAGTTTGAAAGTGAGATGTCTAAGCATCTTGGTGAGTCTCTCTATGAGACTCACCACCTCCCTCAATCTCACTCATACGATAGTTCATTAAGATTTTTTCATGCTCAGAAAAATTCTCCCGCAACACTTTAATATCACCCATTATTTGGTCTAGTTTGCTTTTGTACATTTCTACATCACTCTTGTTTCGTTGATTTTCCTTTGATAGACGAATAAATACTCTATTCTTCTTCATTGAAGAAGAAGGATTCGGAATGACCATGTGCCCCATCCCTACTGCGTACCCAGTTTTTTATACCAACACTTCTTTGAAGATAGTGTCAGCCACTTCTTGAACATCCTCTTCGGACTCTTTTTCAGCTAATCTTTCCACCATTTCATTCTGAAAAAATTAGAATGGAAGGAAAATCAACAATTCTGTTAAACACCTATGCAGCCTATAGTCTAACTTAAATTAATTTAAACACAATCTTACATAGTTGAGTTCAGTTGCTGCATTAATGAATTTACCTTTTCGTGTTGACCAGTGTGTTTTCTTATAAAATTCAACCATGTTTGGCGTCGTCTCCCGCTGAAACACACAAGTTACAGTAAAGTTACTCCTAATTAGATACCAATGCTAATTACTAAAACTTATATATACCTATAGTTATCACAAACCTTCTCCTCTAATATATGTATAAAGGATTTCAGCCCACTAGTATGTTTCACTTTCAATTTTTGTCTATTTGAACTGTTTCGTCTGGACTTCTCCTGCATTTGTTTCTAAGAAATTAAATCCCATTTATAAATAAAGTATTTCACAAGTTTAACATAATAATCAAAAAGGAGACTCCATCATATACTTCTATTTGAGGCACCTAACACTATGTAAAAAAAAAATCAATATATCTTGAATGTCAAACTTGCCCACCATTCACATAGCTTCTCCCATACAGGTTTCTCCACCATGTCCTTCCCACCACGGAGGGCCTCTACATGTGATGCATATTTTTTATACACTTCGTGTAGTGCATAATGATATGCATTATACTTATCGCTCAAATATTTTACAACCATCTCACGATGGTTGTCTCTTGTCCAATCTAGAACAAAATCTGCCTGCAATATCAAATATGCACTTCATTACAAGGGTTTGTCATCAAACATGTTAATTAGTCCAAATGAGTAAGCAACCAAATTTTGCACTGTCAGTGAACAAAGATAAAGAAACTACCCTAACACGGTCGACGAGCTCTTGCTTCTCATTTTCATGTACATAACTCCAACTAGCATGCCTCATGTCGGCATGTTCTTGAAAAATTCCCGTCAGTCGACCAGTAAATATGGAGGCATTCTCGCATGATGGCCCTCAATGATCATCTTGTATAACCAGAGGGATCTTACCCACCTTCCTAAGTCATTCAAATAGCGTGCCCTTCATTGGCTCTCGACCTCGTTTCTTATTAGGTAAATCTACATTAAGACATCAATTTGTATAACCCAATCACTGAATGGGTTGCATCCATGAACCAAGAAAAATTTAGTACTTGTATAGATTGTTATGATTTTTCCACACCATATAATATATGCTTACTCCTAAAAAAAAAATGTCATACCTGTATTGGTGTAACTCTCTCCAACTTGTGCTTCACCCATTGCCTCTTGTGCGCCCGCACCTCCTACGTCCTACGTTAATTCATTTGACTCTGGCTCGTCCCGCAATGTGGTTCTCGAGGGCAAGGCATCTGCTTTTGGATTGCTACCAATGAAAGCTTTACTGTGTCGGACTCGGCTCCCCCTAAACTTTAGAGATTTCACCATCCTCGACTTTGCTGGAATTTCAAACGCCACTCAATTGTAACATGCAACCAATTTAAGAGAGAATAGATTGAATGCTATTTAACGTACTAAATAGCATGTAAACTGATATTTCAGCCTCTAATTATTATGTTGGTACCATGTCAAAGGTCTACTTGTAAGAATACTAAAGCCACATATGGAAAAATCATACCAATTTGGAGAGTTTATGCGCTCCATAATTAGTAACATGTATTACTTATTTCCTCCGGAATCTAGCTGAAAAATAGAAAAAAGAACACCAATATGTATGCCCAATGTGTGAAATCTTTGTATTCTCTTTGTAATAGAGTGAGGTGACAGACTAACCAATTGGCAGCCAACTTTGTTTTTGGCCAAGCATAGTGCATCTTATAATGTTCATTTAACATATTGTATACTAACTGGAGATGAGATAAGATGAATTGGCCACTTGAATTGATATTAGTAACTGATAGGTCGAGTCAACTCTCTAACCACACTGATAAATTTATTTTAAAGTCATTGATAACATAATAAATTAGCAACAGGTCACATCTCCTGGTATTGTTAAAAACCCTTTTACAAGTGTATTGAAATCTCATATATCAATGAAACATCTACCCTCATGACACCCAATATATTTTCTAGCTTTTATAGTATGTATTTGAATCTTCACTGCCTGTTTTCTAGCATGCGCCAAATAACAGGGCAGATCTTGTTTCTCTACATGCATTGACATGCGCCTATTGTAATTACTAACAACCAAGTAGTAGATAACAAAAATAATATGTAATATTATAAAAAGATAAACAACTTGCTCAGATAAAAAAAAATTATATGTAGATGCCATGGCAAAAGGTGGCTCCTAAAAACTAAATCTAACATCTCAATCCCCTAAAAACCCAGCCACATAATAAGGATAAGGCAAGAGTGAAAAAAGGCTTGGTAGTACTTGGTCCACTCTGGCTTTTTAGTAGCATTAGGTGAATGAACAAAGCTTTATATGTAGTTTATGTAGTAGGTTTTAAACTTTTGAAAATACTTAACATAGAGGAAAATATGCAGCTCCATGCATAGGAAGATAGAGGTAAACGAGAGAATATTGAAATGTAGTTTATGTGAAGAAGATAGGTTGAAAGAAGATTATGTGGAAGAAAAGAAGCAGGTGCATGCAAATCAAACAACATACTAACCTGATGCCACATCTGGAACCATAGTACATATGCTGGAACAAGAACAACAGCTCAACTCCTTGGATGTTTCTAGACTTCAGTAAGTGTCATGTGAAACAAATGAACCAGAGGGAAAGCAACTCAGAAAAGTGTAAAGCTATCTATAACCATGAGCTTGATCACCACCTGTCCATGAGAAATACTTTGGCAGCAACTAAGATTTGATCCATGGCACCATTTCCCCTCTCAAAAAAATGACCATCCCACCCCTTTACCTCAACTCCCCGCCCATGACATAGTCCAATTAGCATGAAACCAGTTATATTTTACTTGTAACAAAAATTAACCCTTTGTGGGGTCAACAGAATAACAAGAAATTGCTTGTTATTTTTGGGAATATCATAATCTAAAATTAAAAGAAGTAACTTAGGCTGGAGTTGTGAGAATACCATCAATAGAGTGCACGGTTAGTTGCATGAATATTCAATTTATTCCATTTTAATTTCCTCAATAGCATCTACAAATAGACTTGGACGTCTTTTCCTAAAACCCATAATCAGAAATTATGCAATGGTCTTACCGCTAATTATTACATGTTTAGTTGGCAGGGCTAAAGGTTTTTTTACTCCATTTTAAAATCCTCAACACTGATATTACTGCTTACGGTTTTCCCCTTATTTAATTTATCCCATGTTTCCAGCATTTTTTTTCCTACAACCTTAAGTTCAAATTTAAGACCACCTAGATGCATAGTTGCTTATAGTTTGTAATTTTAGATGTAGATTTGTTTGCATTTCCTGATTTCCATTATATGGTGTTGTATTCATATTCTGAGATCTTGCATGTTCGAACTGGAAAATATTCCCACATGGGTATTATGGGACAATGATCATTCTCCATTTGCCACAATCCGAGATTTAAGTCCAGTTCATGATCCCTTTGCAGCCCTCTAAGAGTGCTTGATCCTCCCTATGCATATATCTTTATTTGTGGGCTAATATTTTCAGTTAGCTGTTGTTTATCTAGAAGCCTATGCTCTGCTAACTCTAAGAACATTGGCATCATCCCTCTACCACAACCTTTGAGCCACTTGACTGAGTATGGATCTTTCAGGAGTTTGCAACACATCTTCATTACAAGAATTTCTAAAATTTGCATACAATGTAAAAACCACCTGTGAGTAACCTTTTACCTTTTTTTACTAACTAAGGAGTGAAATTTTTTAGTTGGATAACTTGTAATAAGGAAAAAATAACATGTAAAACATGTTGTTATTGGGATATTTATCAGGTTGGATGTTATTATTTTCGTATTACAAAATTTTCACATAGTACAAATTTCACTTCTTAAATGTAAAACACTGACTTTTGCACATGGTTAGTAAGCAATTAAAAACCATGTATGCTAAATATGGGTCCTTGTACATGATAACCAACCAAAGGCCCAAGAGATTGGTTTATTAAAGGCCTAAACTTTTTGGGTATAAAGGCTTAGAGAGATACTAAAGCATTAGGCCCAACTTGATGGATACTAGGTCTAACTTGATGGATATAAGACTTTAGGCCTCTAATGCACTAAGGATGCGATGAGCGAATGCTAAAATGTTAAAAAGACCATAGGCTCAACTTGAGAGATATAAAATTTTAAACCTTTCTTAGATGACTCTAGAAAATAGGTTCAATGAAAAGGATATAAGACTATTGGGCCTAACTTAGTAAGAGTGGAGGTATTAGGCTCTTAGTTATGAGTTAATTACTTATATTAAGGTTGATAGTGGGATTAGCGTTGATCATGGTACTTAGTGTTAATAAGCTAAGGATTAGAGAGACAAGTCTATTAATAATTTTGGTGAGGTTTCTAAGACTTTAGAGCATTCATGGTTTAAACCTAAGAAAACTTTGAACCAAGTCTTAAGGAATTCAAGACTAGTTATGACCCAACTATAAGGAAGGCATAAGGCCTTTAGGTCAAATTTGATATAAAATAGACCCATGGCCCAATTAGGCCAAGTCAAATATTTTCAAGCCCAATTTAGTGGATCTTGAGATTTCTTTTTTAACCCTACAAATTTATAAAATGAGACCCTCTCATTCAAAGCCCAATTGCCCTTAAACCATGAGCCCATACATTTGGCCATTTTAAGACCACATGAGCCAAAATCATGTTTGGACTCGTTTCACCATTCAAGACCAAAATCCCAATACACCGTACCGTTGGTTTTCTTAAACCCAAATCACACTCAAAGTACCCAAATTAAGTTTTGAAAATTGGCTAAGGCCATTAACCATCATGCTTGAAGTTAGTGTACTTTAAGTCATGCTTTGGAGCTTAATTGTACTTAATCTTTTATTTAACTTTTTAATTTAAATTTTATTGAATTAATACTCCCTTAAATCTTGATTAAGATCCTATTAATGACTTAGCTAAATCATCCCACATGTCATTATGAAAAATTACATAACAAGCTCAAACCATGCTTCAATCGATTTTGTGCATTGCCCTTTGTAATGCTCGGACTGTTTTGCCCTTGGGTCCAACATTTTTGTGGTTTGTCATCAAGGGTAATATGGTCCTTTAACACCTCATGAGATCCTCCTAAAGTCAGTTTGAGCCTTGGACAAAATTATTTGCACAAACCAATTCCTTGAACCAAACTGTGTGCACCTTGGTCTAATTTGTGTAGGAACCGTTTGAATTGAATTTGAACCAGCTTTTTGCCATGGTTTGCACCACCACCCCATGCCACCTCCTTCTCCACCAAATCACCAAGAAGTACCATGACCATCATGAAGGTTTTGACTCATTTTTATTGCCCAAAAAATCCAAAACCGAACTGATTTTCTGCCACCACAAAACCACCTCCATCCACCTATTTTCAAGGGTTGTTTGATGGTTTTTCTGCCACCCAAATGATGCCCCACGACCATACCTGCCTTCTAGGATCAATGTAACAATTTTAGAGAGGAAATGATGGTGGTTTAGGACACTATTTCATTCTGCCCAAGTGACCTAAGCTCATGCAAGCAAATCGAAAAAATTTTCAGATTTGAGCACCTACCACTTCACCCAATCACCAAGTACTCAAGCCAACGCCCCTCACCCCTTGGCCTCTTATAAATACTTGCCTCCTCTTCTCATTTCACCCACACCATAACTCCAAGTATCTTCTTGAGCTTTGAGAGCATTTCCCCTCTTAGAGATCAAAAAAGTGCAAACTGAGTCAATTTTGGTGAGTTCCTAAGTGTTCTTATGTAAGGCAATCTAGAGTACTTGGAAGGCCAAAAAAATTGTAAGTTTTCTTCATTTTGATCTTAGCTAGTATTTTAATTTTTGTTTCCAAGTGTTGGTACGAAATTTGGTTGAGTTTTTAGAAGGTTATGATACTTAATGTAAAACCAGGTCAATTAAAGAAATGTTTGAATGATTGAATGTTTTAAATAGAAATTTAACTATGGCATGTACTAAGCATGATTTTATATGATCTATCATTATCCTAAAATGATTATGGGAGGTTAACTTTGTGGTTAGAAGCATGCCATGATAGGTTTTAAATCTATATTGTTTTGATCTTCAAGCATGGATTGGTTTTAAGCATATTGGTGATTAAGGATTTCTTGCTTTGATTAAGTGTTGGGATGAACTTTATTACTCAAGTATTAGGCTTAATAATGTCTCTAAAGATGTTAGTGATCATTAGTGATAAAAGAAAATCTCATATGAATGCATTCATAGGGATCAATAGTTGAAAATGCACAGAGGCATCAACTAGGATGCATGCCACGGGTTGGGAGTAATTGGACAAGTTTCACTTGAATTTTGAAAATTTAAGAGGATAGATGGTTTTAGAATTCCAAAATTATGTAATCTATGAAATTTGGTTAAATTTGGAGTTCGTTTGCAATTAGTGAAAATCTAGGGCTTAAATGACAATTTTTGAAAGTATAGGAATATTCTTATAAATACCTAATTTTTGAAACCTTTAATTTTGAACATATCCATAAGAGTATTAATCCTAACTTAGTATACACATGATTTACGCAGCTACGATGCTAATTTCAAATTTTTTCAGAAGTTTGTAAGTTGGTCTCTAACTTACACATTGATAGATTATTTATGAATTATTGATAAATGCTCATTTCATACTTTAATTATCATTTTTAGCATAAATTATCATTTTATATGATACATTGAGTGTATACCTACATGACATGTGACATTTTTATCATTTTTGCATTAAATGTACTACATACGCACATGTCATGAGAATCATTTTTTAAAACATAGCATGAAAATCATTTTGCCACGACCTCAAAGGCCAAGATGAGAAATTATCCTTGTAGAACTTCTATGTCCACTCTGGAGTATTTAATAATGGAGTGGTAACCCTTAAGTTGACAAAGAACAATCAACATGTTTCGAATGGGTTCTTTTTAAAGAACGCCGGAGTGAAATCAACATGTTATGACACCTGATACTGGTGGGTGTACACGTTATGAATTTTACAATGTTATGTTGTATTTATCAATGCATTGAGAACGAGTCTATAGATAACGTAGTTTCAACAAGAGTTGTACTACGGTCACCGGTAGGTACTCACAGTGCATATGGGGAACTGTGACATTACCACGCGTTGTGTTATTAATTGAGATAATGATGCAAGTTTATGATGATGAAAGTTTATGATGAAATTTTTATGAAGAAGTTATGTTTTCTCAAAAATGATGACAAAATTACTTACTAAGTAAAAACTCGTGTCTCCATATTTTTAAAAAATGTTGAGGAATCTGGATGGTAGACATGCATACTGATTTTCTGCATCTCATGCATTGCATATTTATTATTTTTCATGATTGATTTATCTTTGTGCCAATTAGTTGTTTAACTTACTGAGATTTCAAGTAAATCTCACCCTTTTATGGGATCACTATCATTACACTTGGAATGATAGAAGTTGTGTTAGGAATCGACCAGGACGGGATTGATGGAGCACTGAATCCGCATGTTTGAGGAAGAGCCAAATTTTGTGAGAAAGCTAGATTTAATTCTGATGTTTATAGCCCGAGTCCTTCATGCTATAGATCGCATGAAGATGATAATATAACTTTGTATACAAATCTATGTTACATTGGTATTTTGAACATGATGATTTTCTAATGAAGTTGGGATGTTTTTAATTATTCTGACATATCTTACATTTTAACCTTTTATTTCTGCTGCGATTATTGCATACTGCTAGTTGCATACTAGGATGTATTACATATTAACTGTCATGAATGGGGGCATGTCTCGAAACTCTAAATCTCTGTTCTATCCCAAGCGGAGATTGGGAGTGTCACACGACGCGATATGGACTTTGGATCTACAAGCAAATACTCTGAATCGTCTCAATTCAATGGCTCGGGCATGGCTGGTGCACTCTCGAGAATAGCTTGATAATTGTTAGTGTCAAAGTCACTATCATCATCTGAGTCACCATCTGATATTTCGTCATCGTCCATCCCATCCTCAACAGTATTAGTTGCAGGAATATTGTAAACATTCTTACTTGTAATTTTATGGACGACCTGCCAACTTCCCCCAATATCAGATCAGTGAGATAATAGACTTGACTTGCACAACATGGGATCCTTGATGCTCACCATGCACAACCACCCCGTTGTTTTGACTGCGGCGATGCCTTTCACGCTCTTTCGTATGAAATCAAATACTATTCATTATGCATCCGGCATAAGTTACGATCCATGGATATGAACCACATGCTAAGGCATATATCTCATCGGTTACCGCAATAGGCCTAATTGAACGCTCCTCTCGAATCTACCACACAGAGAAGATTTAAGATGAATTATTTATATGTGTAATTTGATAAGAATGTAATTATATGTGTAGCCGGTTTCACTGCTTATGCGTGATCTGAACCACGATGGAAATTGACTCTGGTGCATACGGTCGATATTCTGAGGGTCCTCTTCTTGGATCTTGTTATAGTGCTCCCTGTCAATATATGTGATCCGATCAATTAGCAGGAGAAAAATAACATTATATAACACATCTTAAAGTGAACGTCAAGTCATTGATGATGCATTTACTCAATGTATTGCTCAATTTTCGTGCAATTATTAATTATATACCATTGGGCCTTGACCAATAGTGTGTCGGCTAATTTGTGGGAACTTGTTGTTCCCAATGGTCTTACCTTTTGTGAGAAAACAGATAAACTTGACTCATTTTCAGGCTCAGTTGTCCTAATACGAACATCATTGTTGCGTTCCTCGTGATTATATCTAGTTTCGATATCATGGAGGTACATAGAGCAAAATGTAAGACACTCGAGATACACATATGTCTCAACAATTGAGCCCTCTGGTCAAACTTTGTTGCGGACGTACCGCTTGAACTTCTTTAGATACTTTTCGAAATGGCACATCCACCTGTATTGCACGGGTCCTGCCAGGAATGTCTCCTCTGGTAGGTGAATGGCAAGGTGCACCATGATATAAAAAAAAATAGAGGAAATATGATTTCTAGTTTGCAGAGAATGATGGAAATATTAGCTTGAAGATGTGTCAACACTGATAAGTTCAAAACTCGGGAACCTAATTATTTGAAGAACGAGCTTAAATCTATTAAAACTTGATGCACATCAAACTGTAAGAACCCACCAATCACAACTGGCAACAGTTCTTACAAGAAGACATGACAGTCATGGCTCTTCATTCCACTGATCTTTTCGTCATTAGCATTCACACAACGGGCAATGGTCGATGCAAAA
Source organism: Cyclocarya paliurus (assembly GCA_029856935.1). Classification (NCBI taxonomy): domain Eukaryota; kingdom Viridiplantae; phylum Streptophyta; class Magnoliopsida; order Fagales; family Juglandaceae; genus Cyclocarya; species Cyclocarya paliurus. The sequence continues at coordinate 25,298,153 of CM056957.1, read as the reverse complement.
CCATCAGGAAATTTCAATTTTGACAACCAATCACAAAAAATCATTCGCTCATTTAAGTTTAACATGTAGCAACCAAGACTCATAGTAATACAATTCCCATCATATTGTAAATGCAATTATTTCCTTATTCCAAGGTTTGCCAAATCACGACGAACATTGGCCGAGTCCTTAGTTTTTTCTGTAATATTCAGCAATGTTCCCAACACGTAATCGCATATATTTTTCTCAATATGCATAACATCAAGGTTATGTCTCAAGCCCAAGTCTAACTAGTAGGGAAGCTCAAAGAAGATAGATTTTTTTGTCCAATTTAGTTGATTAGGCGTTCGTTTCCTCTTCAAACCAGATTTTCCAAACTGAAAATGTGAGACTGCATGTAATTGTTCTAATAAACCCTCTCCCTCGACCCTTGATGGTTGGAGTCCATGCTCCTCGCACCCATTAAAAGAGTTTTTTTTTCGTCTTCAACTGTGATCTGGTGGCAACCACCGTCGATACCCCATATAGCAATGCTTTCGCCCATATACCAACAAAGAAGAATTTGTGTCAGATCCACATGAAGGACGTGTCATCTTGCCCTTTGTGTTCCACCTAGAAAGATTGGTGTATGTGGGGAAGTCATTTATAGTCCAAAGCAGTGCTGCATGCAAACTAAATATTTGGCCACTGTATGCATCAAAAGTCCGAATGCCTGCTTCCCATAATTCTTTCAACTCATAGACAAGAGGACGCAAGAACACATCAATATCACATTCCCTGGTGACTTAGGGCCAAGGATTAGCAACGACAACATGGTGTATGGATCTTTCATGCATGACCAAGGCAACAAGTTGTAAGGCAGAAGTAGTACCGGCCAAATACTATACGGTCTACTCATATTATTGAATGGGTTAAACCCATCACTAGCCAACCCAAGTCTAACATTGCGAGGATCGTGGGAAAAGGCAACATTTTTGTTATTAAAGTCCTTCCATACCCTTGAATATGCTGGATGGTGCATGCAAATTGGATCGTCAACACTTGCATCTTTATGCCATCTCATGACTTGGATTGTCTTCGTTGACATAAACAGCCTCTACAAGCGCGGCTTCAGGGGGAAGTATTGAAGAACCTTTTGTGGTACCATCCGCTGCTCACTTGTGCTTACAATCTACCTAGATGCTTTGCATTTAGGGCATTCATTGTACGATACATTCTCCTTCTAAAACAACACACAGTCATTTGGGCACACATGTATCTTTTCATAACTAAAACCCAAGCCATGCTCTAAGCGACGAGTATCGTTATATGAATCTAGATATAGAGCATCGGGAAATGCATCGTACAAAAGCTTGATTACCATGTCAAAGGACTTCATGGTCCAACCACCTATGCTCTTGATGTGAAGAAGCTTGACGATGAATGATAACTTCGAGAACTTAGCACATTCAGGAAAAAGTGGCCGTCGTGCGTCGACAACCAACTCTTTGAAATTATAGTTGATTGGAGCATTAGAGGTGGAGGGTTGGTAATTATCATTTGCATTTCCTTCATTGTTACATAAATTATCCATAAACAACCCATGACAAATGTCATTTAACATCTCGTCAACATCATCGATGTGCTGATTGTAAGAAGATGCATCATCATCTTCTTCGTCAAAGAATGTAGAATTTAGGATCGGATCCTCTTCTCCATAGAAATCCATTATGTATAGGTTGGATAAATTTCTCTTAAAAACAAATGATCTTCCACGATACGAATAGAGTGGAAAGCTCTATTCTGGCATCTCCTACATGGACACCTAATCTGATCAGCTGTCGATGCATAAGCTTGCGTCATGGCTAAGAATTGTCTAACACCTTCATCATACTCAGTGGAATCCAATCTGTCTTCAATATGCATCCAAGCCTTATCCATCTTGTGCAGCTGCCCAGCTAGTGGGAAAATGCTAATTAGGATAGCTTTGGCACGGGGTGCAATGACCTTCGAAGATAAAATTAATAAATATTAGTTTTAATTGGTGGCTAACATCTTAATTGAACTAATTAAGCGATATTTGTTGCAGTGGGGTTATTTGCTCTAATAACCTACATATATGTAGATAAGTCATTAATTGATCTTTTTTAAGAAATTACTAAATTGGATACTATTTAGGCAGAGACTACAACTCTTGGACTTATTAAGACTTTTGTGAAGTCGACAAACTGCACGAGGGTGTAAAAAATAAAATTGAAAAAACTTTAGTGGCATATTTTTTTTACACATTGAAAAGGAGTAATTCAATAGCCTTGAAAATGGAATCAGATATCCATTCTCCAGAGGGAGTACTCTGCATGTGAAAACCTTTTGCACTGTTAGTTTCATACAAGTAGGATTGTTGGCAATTGAGTTTAGAGCTGGTAATAACTGACATGCCAATGAAATAATTTTCCTTCTAAAAGGATACTCAACTCAGTAAGTCAGTCATACTCTAAACCCCAAAAGAGACTATCTCAACCCTGAAGGGGACCATCTCAAACCGAAGTCTTCATAGAGCATGATTGTTTTTTAGTTGTATCTCTTAGAATTCTTTAACCCACCTTGCAAGGTGCCAAATAGACCATAGATAAAATGCAAAGTAAAACTCGAGTTGAGTAATAATAATAGGGTGAGGATTACTCGGAGGACTGTGACTTTTCTGATACTGTTTTGGGGTTCATAAGTCAGATACTCATGGAAGAGGGGTTGGAGGATAAGTCTTGCATGCTTTAGGATTCTCTGGAACTTCAAGCTGCTGAGAAATCCTTCTATGAGTTGCTTGGGAAAAAATACCCCCCTTCCCTGATTCATAGAACAAATCACATCAATGGAAATGGTAAGGCATAGAGTTGCTTGGGTTTTTCAGTATTTTCTCTCTAGGATTACTGAAAAAGTGAAGGAGAACGCCGGGGGCCCGGGGGGGATTGAAATGAACCTTCTGGACCAAAATGCACAATTTTTTTTTTTTTTTTCTTTTTTGAAAAAAGTTGTAGGCTGGAGTGCGGAGGTTGCATGAACAATGAGTAGTTGTGTAGCAAAATTCTTTTAAAAAATGCACTTTTTTTTAAGCTTGTTATATATAGCCGAGAATGACCCTGTATAACATGATGTGTAGTTTACCTACCCAGAAATATTTTTTGATAGTATGGATTTGACAGGTTTTGGATATTGATTAGGCATAAAGTGGCCTAATTGATTAAGTTGTTGACCTCCATACATATCTTGGAGCCCAAAATCAAATTTAGATGACAATAAATTCATCAACAAGCTTATTTATAATGAGTCATATTTCTTAATTGAAAGCTATTGCAATTAACATTATCTGAGAGAGAGAATTAATATTTTCAACCATTTTTTGTACCTCAGGAGAGGTGGGATAATTTTAGAGAAATGCTTTAACTACAAAAAGATAGAATAAAAGTAAACTCACAAACTGATTTGGTTTGATTATGTGTTATGTTAAATTATAAACCTACTTTTATTCATGTAAAATACATCTAATGTATCATATAAAACAATGTCAATTTGAACGTTTATTTTTGTAAGATTTTTTTATAACTGTAGTACTTCTATAATTCATACAAAACCTTCGTTACAGAAAAAAGAAAGGAAAAAGCACAAAGAACAAGAACATTTTCCCATCAAGCCGATGGACTTAATTTGGTCTCAAAATTTGCAACTTCATCATCCACATGAACGTGCGAACCATTGATTTGGATCTCCACTTGTTGATCATGATGTGCCATCATCTGATCCGGCACCTCTGATCCTACCATTCCATGCTGATGATGAAAATGATATATCGAGTAATGTTAAGATTTGCACTTACGCCACATGTTAACAAAATAAATAAATATCACAAGTGAATGGACTTAAAATCAAACTATCACATGCCCAAGATATGGATTTCTTACAAAATAAATTTCTTTAGTCCTTGGGCAATAACTTTTCTTACAACTTTTCAATTTATTTATTTATTTTTATAATTTGAAAAAGATACATATACAAAATATAGGGCATGATATATTTTATTTTAATAGGTAATAATATTTAAGATTTAAGTCTACAAGTATGTCTCTCTCTTTTCAAGTTGTAGAAAATATTTTGGGTCCAAAAATTGTAAAGAGTTCCTATATATATATATATATGTTTATAAACACACACACACATTGCAAATTTATAATTGCGAGAAAACCTGAATTGGAGGGAATGAAGTTGGTGGCAAGATAGTGGCGGCGGAGTGGTGCCCAGTCGAGTTGTAGGCTTGAGGCCATGCCGTGAGATTTCCGTCACTCATGCTAGGAGGATCCGTGTTTGAGCTGGTTCCTTGCGAGAATGGATCATACACTGTTGATGATAGCTCCCTGTATTATGTAAGTCTTAAAATAATTCATAATTGGGAATCTAAAAGCCAATACGAATTAGTTTGACTGGAACAATTCTTAATTACAGGTTAATTAATTAATTATGGATTAATTGTTGCCAAATGTATTTTGGTTAGCAACTTTATTTCTTTCACTCTCTTTTCTTTCCTAAACATATATAGTGGCTGCAGATACGCATTTTTCAAGTACAGGTAAAATATCTATATGGTAAAAGTGTCATTTCTTTACAAAAAAAGCTATCAGAAAAGGATTCAATAATTCGAGCTTGTGTAGAGGTGGCAACTTTACCTCATTAATTGATTGAGAGAAGCAGATGCATCAAACATTTGTCCATGGTTGTGACCACCATCGGGCAACCAACTTACAACTTCATGCTCGAAAGAGGCTGGCATCCCGTGCTATTAGTTCATAAAAATCAAAACTTGTGTCATTATACTAATTTAATAATAAATCTTGGTTCTTTATTGCAAGTCAGTATAATCACCTACTGTGAGTCCGTACAGTCAACATAAAGTTAAAAGTCAAATATTGTTCTATACTAACTCTCTCATGATCCCCTTAAAAAATTAAAATTAAAAATAAAAATATGTAAATGCGTCCATAATCAGATTTGTTTTTGTTTTTATTTTTTTTAAAATCCTCCAATATTATTAACGAAAACCTTTACTTTTGACTGATGAATACCTTATAAAAAAAAAAACGCGCAAAGCAACCTTATTGCAATCAAATAGCGAAAAAACTCATCTATATACCCAAGGACTCTCAAATAGCAAAAAAAAAAAAAAAAACTCCTCTATAGCCCCAAAGATAGCCCAGGAACTTATGCCTTTCATAAGTAAGGCAAACCAATTTGATCAGTGTGTAAAATACCGTTAAGAAGAAGCGGAATACCTATCCGCAAATACCATACATTAGCACAACCACTACTTCCCATCCTGGCAAGAAAGTCTGCCGCCAAATTTCCTCCCCGATATATATGTTGAACCAGAATAACATTTGCAATACTTTCCTTACATTTGCGAAGACCAATTAATAAAGCCATCAGCTTGGCTTTATTGCTAGAACCCATCCCAGTGAATTCAACAAAAGCGAACTGCAACATCCCCTGATCATCCCGCAACACCCCACCAACGCTGAAAACCCTTGGGTTTCCTAAACTGCTACCGTCGACATTCAACTTGATCCATCCCTAATTTGGTTTCTACCAAGACACAACACTGATCTCCTTCTTCCTTAGAGGCTTAATTGGCAACTACAACTCCCTCAAAATATCCATATCAAGTCGAGCTACTTGAGAAGCATCCTTTAACTTGCTTCCAACCCAAACAATCCAATATCTAGCTGATCTCCACAAGAATCAATCCGTCCCCTTCTTCCTTCCATGCGAGCAATACAATGCTAGCACCAAAGGCTCCAACTAATAATTGCTGGAATAATCCCTACCAGATTACCCACATGAGAAGACTTTGTCGTGCGCCTGTACCAAGCCTCCACCATCTCTCACCATGTCCTATTAGCAATGTAAAGGATGCCCAGAAGGTTTGAGCATTTTCTCCATATAGCCGCAGCCATTTGACCCTAGTAAAGTACATGGTCTAGGTCTTCGAAAGCACCTTCGTCACAATACTCACACTTTGATACCACAAGGATGTCAATCCTTCTTAAACGCTCATCCACACTAAGACTATTTGAAAAAACATTCCACATTACAACAATTTTTTTTTTTGGCATAGCGACATACCATATCCAATCTAATCATTGATTTTTTGGAGCCACTACTCAAATATAACCCCAAGCACTTCGAGTAGAACTCACTTTCCGAGTTTTCCATCCAAATTAAGACACCCATGCCTTCCTTCGTGCACCCTATGGAAGACATAAGACTATCCATTAACTCCCTTACCACAAGCTAAACCAAGAGATCTACATCCCAAATATTATCAACCATGCACTCCTTAATTGTCAGCTTCGGCAAATGAAGACTCAGACAAACCAAGAACCATCAGTGCGTGATCCGAAGTCAAACGAGGCAAGTATTTTAGAGAACTACTTGGAAAAGAATCCAAATAGTTAGAGTTACATAGAGCTCTATCCAAACGAGCCCAACTTCTAGCCACCCCGCCATGACCATTACACCAAGAAAACTTGTTCCCACTAAAAGGACTTTCCACCTAACCCTCAGCATCCATAAACCTACAGAAATCCTCAATTGCACTCGGCAATCTCGGATTACCACCCCTTCTCTCACTATCTTCCCAAAGAATATTAAAATCCCTAAGAACCACCCACAGAAAAGCAAGCGTACTAAAGCCTATCAAGTCAAATCATAGAGACATTCTCTCCAAAATACAAACATTTTGCATACACAACTGAAAAGATATATGCTTCTAAAAAATTAGCATCGTCACTTGTTGATTAGAAGCTCCAAGAACACTAACTTGCGCCTTCGCTTCCCAGAAAATCCACAACTTACCCTCCTACGCACCATTCAAAAAATTGGCATCAAACCTCAACATATTTTGCCATCTTAACATCTTACTATCCTCCCTAAAATGCTCAGCCACAATGAGAACCTTGGGTTTAAACTTCTTTAGGAGAGACTGAAGCCTACTCTTCGAGGTCCTAAGCCTTCGAACATTCCAAAACATAATCTTATCTATCATAAGTCCAGGCGAGAGGGCTTGCTAAGAGCCCGGGTGGAGCTACGTAATATTCTTCTATTTTTTTTATCATTACAATTCACAAGTTTTGAATCCAAAGAACCTTCCCTCTCTTTCCCCAAACGAGGAAGACCCCCTTTGCCATCATTCTCTGAAGCTGCTTTCTCCTCACCCCCATTAGAAAAAATAACAACCTGCATTACCTCTTCAAGATCGCCTACCACTTCAACCCTCACAAGAGTAACCTCCCCTATACCATCCCGACCCCTCGAAACAACTCCCTCCGCAGGAACCTAGGCCACCAAAACTGGAGAAACCGACTCTACCCCACCTTTTCCAAGTCTTCACACACTAGAACATCACCTTTAAGCAAGACCACTTCCTTGTGGACCCCACCAATATTCCCATGCACCAGACCACCATGTGTGCATGTAATCACGTGCTCCTCCTCCTAGCTACCATGTTGATTAGAGATGTAACTGGTCCGGTCCGATCCGATTTTAGACAAAATTTTAGACCGAATCGGTATGTATCGGTTTTGCATTTTTAAAAACCGATTACGCACCGGTTATCCTTAAATCGAAACATCCAGTTTTACCAGTTTCGGTCCCATTTTTTGGTTTTAATAAAATGCAAATTAGTAAAAAAAATCTGTTTTATACTTTTATTCCAAAATCTATTGCTATTAATAAATAAAAAAACTACCCTAACACCTATTGACATGATTTTAATAAGGAAATCTTCTCTTTAAGCAATCAACTAATAGTATTAGACTATTAGTATTAGGTCATAAAATGTAAATTATAATTAATATACATTATATACTAAAGTATATTAGTATTACTAATTTACTAATGTATTATGTACTTGTCAAAAAGAATATATTGAGAATTTATTAAGCCATAAAAATTTGGTAATAATATTTGAGTGATTTTCTTTCTTTTTGGATAAATAATATTTTAGTGATCTTATTTACAACTTTGGTATATAAATTCAAATATTTTATAGTTATGATTTTTTTTTAATTTAAATTTCAGTTTATTTTTAAATTAATTTATATGATTATATATATTATATATAATATAAAAAATATAATATATAATATTAAAAAAATAATTTAAAATTTATTATATAGAACTGGTTCGGTCCGGGCCTAAAAAGCCTAGAATCAGAATTGGACCAGTTCCAGCCTGTTTTGCCATTACGAAAACCAGTTCCGAACCGGTCCAAAACCGAACTAGTTTGACCGGTTTAGGCCGGTCCAGTCCGATTTTCCTGTTTTCTTTCACACCCCTAATGCTAATCATGCACGATCATAGGCCCCGCACTCAAACTTGTACCCATAAAATGCATCCCACCACCCATGACTGGAGTGATCACATTATCTTCCCCAACAGAGAGACCCTTATCATTCACTAATTCACCTTTTGCTAAACAAACATCTTTAGCTATCTCTCCATGAGGACCTTCCTTATGGACGAAACCTCTGATTTTTTCCAAACCCAAACACATCCCGACTTCTCGACATCCTTTTTTTTCCATCCACTTCCAAGTGTTGAAACTCATTCCACCTACATGTTTTATGATTATGCCCTTGAATCCAGCCACAAAGAACAAGTAGGGTTTCGTACACCACTTCTTGAAAAAAAAAAAAAAAAAAAAAAAAAAAAAACTTGTAGGTTTCCTCGGTATACCAATCCAAAAAGACTTAATCGACTCCTGAGTCCTGAGAAATATTCATCAAAATGCAAACCCTAGTACCATCAGTGTGAGTTGCACATCTCATAGCATTATCCCTCCACAAATACGTTCCTATAGGTGCTGTAATACTTTTAAGAAAAGATTCATGATAGAAAGTCGGTTGAAGGCCAAGAAACACAATCCACACTAGAACTATAGCTGGTTCTGACTCCTCACTGAAATCTGTGGACCAATGAAAAATACGATAAGCAACTCCTTCAACGTCACAACTCTCCCGAGTCATCGGTTTTAGGAAATTCTCCTCATTAGAAAACCTAACAAAAACATTTTGAGGCTTCCTCATCGCAAAAACCACTAGTTGATTCAATAAATTCCAACGCCGATGGATAAAAGCCCTGATCCTATCCAGTGAAGGCATTTGCCCCAGAAACTTCAAAACCACAGCAAACCGAAAAGGCTCTATCGATCTATCCAATTCCTCCTTAGAGAACTGAACAAATACTTCACCCTCCTGAACTTTCAATTGTATAAATGGCACAATCACCTCAGGATTAGCTTGAGGGGATTACGATACCAGATCTGCAAAAGATCGAGGTCTTCCTGTCAAGGGGTCAGGTAGACTCCCGAAGGCAGCCATCGAAAACGGCAACTAGGAAACCCTAACAGAGAGCAACAGGAGACCTAGAAGGAAATACTCAAGGCTTTTTGTCACCCTCCTATAATCAGATTTGTAAATATAATTGTTGTTTCATATATTATACCTGCATACTGGATGGATCATAAGTAGACGAATGATTGCTCAACAGATATTCCTACAAACAGAAAATGTTTACTTTTTATTATGATGTTAAGATCAAATGTTAGAATCATTGAAAAGAGTTGTAAAAGAAACAATATTCATGTAAACCTTTCTCTGCATGATTCGTGTCATGATGTCCGTTAGATTTTTCTCACTGGATTCCAGCTCTCCAATAGATGTGATCTTTAGTGGGTCAGGCTCATATAACCTAAGTTCAAAACATTAAGCCTCCATGAACTGATAGTACTACATATAATAATAATAATAATAATAATAATAATAATAATAATAATAATAATAATCCCAAGAAATTATAAAGTTTTTCCCAAATTATTAAGGGACCTTATCTGTTCTTCAGCCATTTGAAGTTGTTGCTGTAACCTACCAATTTCCTGCTGGAGTTCCTGGAATGAGAAAGATTAACCAGAGTAAGTTAAAATAAAATAAAATAAACTAAACCCAATTTCGTTAAGATGATCACAAAGAGATCTATAACCAATATCTCCTTGTAATTACCTCAATCTCAGAGTTAACAGCCGCCGGACTTCATTTTTTTGAAGCATTGATCCAGAAAAGAGGAAAAGCATTAATTGGCAACATGATTTGATAACTCAAATTAATCAAGATTAAAAAGAAAAACAAAGAATAGATCAAGACATGATGAGAGAGAGAGGCAGACAAACTTGGCAATTTGAAGAGCAATGTCATTTTCACCCCTTAGTTTCTGTAAGGTCCTAAGCAAATACTGCTGCAATATATGCAACACTAGAATTTCATCAATAATTTATTCTATATGATTTTTTTTTTTTAATTTTTTGCTTGTAAAATAGGGTAGGAGAAGAAGGTGGCACTCTTACCCGCTGCCCCAAAAAATGGAAGAAAAAATTAGATTATTCGAGTTAAGAAAAAAAAAAACTATACCAATATCAACATGAAAAGTTTCAAATAATGTTTTATGCCTCACCTCTTTGTTTTGGAGGTCACTGCAAAAGGAAAGGAATGAGTTACGACATATTTAATTGTGGCCACACAAAAACACAGACAGAGACAGAGAGAGAGTACCAGTGCCTGCCTTTCTCAACCACAGCTCTGCAACAAACAAATAAATCCAGAAACTAATCAAATTAACAAGCCAATTTAAGGGAAAAATAAATAAATAAATTCAATATTGTTAATGAGACAATTTCTAGGAGCATACTGTTCTCTTTCTTGGTCAGGAAGATTGATGAAACGAGTAAAAACATCTTCGATCCTGATTTTTCCAAGACACAGAAATAATTAATTATTGATCATCATGGGACATGCATCCATCTTAATTATATTAGAGAACTCCAGAAATTCACACAGACATGCATGCATCCATGGCTTAAAATCATGGTTAATTAAAAAATTATCAAAAAAATCAGATTACAATATAGGGGTTGATCTATAATCCATTGGGTAGGACAAGATATACAGGTTTTAGGGTTCTAGTCCCTTAGGTATACATGTTTTCCAAGCTAAAACTATATTTTGTGAATATAAATTATTTGGTGTAAGAAAGTTGATAAACAATTAATATAATATGAATTAAGGCCAATGAAAACAAAAAGAAAAGGCATGCAAAAACATGAGAACAGGTGGTGCATGCAGCATATGTATATATATATATATATATATATATATATATATATATATATATGTATGTATGCCTGCTCTGATCAAGAATGATTTTGGTTTTTTGTTTTTGTTTTTACCTTCTTTTGCCAGAGAAATGGCTAAGACGACCGGAAGGAGAGAACATGATAAGAGCAATATCAATGTCACAGAGGATTGAGAGCTCATAAGCCTTCTTAATGAGGCCATTTCTACGTTTTGAGAAAGTAACTTGACGATTCGTGTTGTTTTCTATTCTCTTTATCTCCAGTTTTACACGACCCATCTTGAATATCGATCTGTCACCTATATCTTATATGCACCAAAAAAAGGCGATGACTCTTTTTTGGAGAAAACAAACAAACAATGTTTTCTTTTTGGGGAACAAAATATAAATATGCATGCAATGCCCTATAATACACAACGCATGGACATGAACCTTTTAAGGAAGGGTTGATGAGAGAGACTGAGAGAGATGGTTATAAATGGGTGAGAGGAGAGATAGGACAGAGAGATTCAAGGATGTATACAGAAGAAAGGGTCACATGGAGGGATTTGATGGTTATCCCTTCTTCTTTTCCTTCTTTTTGAGTTTTTCGGCTGGCTAGCTAGCTAGAGTTGCCTAGTGTGTCAAATTATTATTATTATTATTATTTAAAAAAAAAAAGATCTTTGGCATTAGTATTTTTATTTTTTTTAGATGATCAATTATATATGTTTATTTAAATGGCTTTTTTTTTTCAAGCAAATGATGATAATGTATCAATTAATAATAGGTAAAAATAATGTTACATGTACAAAGAATACTAGGAGAGAGGATCTAACAACTTGTATTCAAACTGAAAAATCTTTTACAACTATATATATTACAATTAACAAATTATGCGCATATATAATCATGTCCTTTGATTAAAACTGAATTTCAATTTCACAAAACCGTCCTCTATTTCATATATTATATTTCATATATTATATAGAGTTTTAAAAAAGTTGTAAGTTCATAATTAATCTTTCATAAAACCAGTCTAATATATATATTTTTATTTTGCATAATACAAAGAGATCATTTTAAAGCAATCCAATGATAGATTGCAGCTTTAAGTTAAATGATTGTAATGGATTGAATTGAGCATTAGAATCTCAAACATGTTTCATCATGATCAATTTTGTTTCAAGTACAAGCCAAGAATTAGAAACGTGTAATATATATATATATATATATATATATATATATATATATATATATATATACACATAGATATCTATGTATGTGTTAAAAGGGAGAATTTGTAAGCTTTTCCTTCATTGTTTGATCGTCGTTTGCCTCATATATATGTTGGATTTGTGGAGCCTCGCTTGACAGATAGCTCGAGCAAAGGCTAGACAGGGAGTTCACTTGTTAGTCACTTGACAGATGGCTTGAGCGAAGGTCAGACAGAGAGTTTGCTCATTAATTGCTCGACAGATGGCTCAAGCAAAGGCCAAACAGAGAGTTCGCTCGATGCGTACTTGACACGTCGCTTGAGCAAATATCGCAAGAAATTGGAAATTAGGGTTTCTGCCGTGTAACCCTATAAATATGTTTTTAAACATTATGGTCATACGTGTTGCATAGTAAAATCGCCCCAAACAATGTACCTTGTGATTCCTCAATATAATAAAATCCCCTGTAGCTCTATGGGCATAGGCATGTTGTCAAACTACGTAAATTTGTGTCGTGTGATTTATTGTTTGATTATTTCTTGCTTATATTTGCTTTATTGTCGTCTTTTTTCACAACAATTGGTATGAGGGAAAGTGATGACTGGGGAAGAAGTGAAAGTATCTGGGATTGAGAAGTTTGATGCCACAAACTTTGGATACTGGAGGATGCAGATAGATGACTACCTCTATGGGAAGAAACTCCATTTTCCACTATTGGGGAAGAAGTTGGACAACGTGGAAGATGCTGATTGAAATCTGTTACATCGACAGGTTTTAGAGGTTATTCAGCTAACCTTGTCAAGATCTGTTGCACATAATGTTATCAAGGAGAAGACTACAACAGATCTCAAGACGGCTTTGTCAAGTATGTATGAAAAGCCGTCTGCTAATAACAAGGTGCACTTAATAAAAAAGTTATTCAATTTAAAGATGGCAAAAGGTACATATGTTGCCCAACATCTAAATGAGTTCAATATTATCACCAACCAATTATTTTCTATTGAAATTGAGTTTGATGATTCGTGCATTGATACTGTTGGCATCACTGCCAAACAGTTGGAAAGCCATGAGAATGGCTGTTAGTAATTCTATCGGAAAAATGAAATTAAAATATGATGATATTGGTAATTGATTTTGGCTGAGGAAGTGCGCATGAGGGATTCCAGAGAGACCTCGGGGTAGAGTTCCGCACTAAATATTGATGCTCTGGAGAGACCACATGACAACAACTCAAATAGAGATAGATCAAAATCAAATAACAAAGGCAAGAGTAAGCCAAGGTCTGGACAACTGGCAATATGCCGGAACTATGCAAGACTGGTCACATAAAAATGAACTGTAAAAATCCAAAAAAGATGGAGAATGACTGTGCAAACATGGTAACTGAAGAAGTACATGATGCACTACTACTTTCAGTTCACAGTTCGGTCGATGACTAGATACTGGATTCACAGGCTTCCTTTCACACATTTTTGCATCGAGAGATCATGTAAAATTACATTGTTGGTGACTTCGGGAAGGTGTACTTGGCTAATGGAGAGGCACTGAATGTGGTGGGAATAAGAGATGTTGACATTGTACTCCTTAACAAAAACATATGGACCTTGCAAAAGGTCAGACACATTTTAGAGTTAAAAAAAAATCTCATGTCTCGACGATTGTGGTCATTCAGTAGTGTTCTCATATAGCACTTGGAAAGTTACTAGAAGAGCAATAGTGCTTGCTCGATGCCTTAGCTAGGTTCACTTATTGCCCATGCATTAAGAGTTGAGAGTAGATACATGAGCAACCCGGGAATAAAATATTTGGAGGCTGTGAAATGGATTCTAAGATACCTGAAACACTCCTCAGTAACATGCTTGAGTTTCACCAGAGAGAGTCTGAAGGTACATGGTTATGTTGATGCTGATTTGGCTGGGGGCACCGATAGTAGAAAGAGTACCATAGGTTTTGTATACACTATGGGTGGTACTGTCGTGTCTTAGGGATCTAACTTGCAGAAGACAGTCTCTTTTTTTACTATAGAAGCTGAGTATGTTGTTTTATCAGAAGTTTCAAAGGAGATAATTTGGCTATAGGATTTGTTGGAGGAGTTGGGTAAGAAGAATCAGAAATGCACTCTCTACAGCGATAGTCAGAGTATCATATTTCTTGCTAAGAATGTTGCATTTCATTCCAGAACTAAGCATATTTAGATCAGGTATCCTTTCATTTGATCCCTACTTGATGGTGTCTAGTTGACACTTGAGAAGATTTGTTGAAGCAAGAACACTGCTGATATGTTGACAAAGGGTGTTACACTTGAGAAATTGAAGTTGTGCGCAACTTCAGTTAGTCTTATAACTTGAAGATAGGGGCTATGAGTTGCAGAGGTGGAAGATATCAGTTTTTTTGAGGTAGATGGTGATGTATTAGTTGTACCAGTCTCTAAGAGAGAGAATTGTTGGGTTTGTAGAGCCTAACTTAGTTCGCTCCAACCTCGCTCAATAGATGGCTCGAGCGAAGGCCAGATAGTGAATTCGCTCGAACGAATATCGCAGAAAATTAGAAATTAAGATTTCCGTCGTGTAACCCTATATATTATGTTTTTGAACATTATGGTCATACGTGTTGCATGCACAGTAAAATCACCTCAAACAGTGTACTTTGTGATTCCTTAATATAATAAAATCTTTTGCAGCTCTGTAGACGTAGGCACGTTGCCAAACCATTAAATTTATGTCATGCGAATGATTGCTTGATTATTTCTTACTTATATTTGCTTTATTATTATCATTTTTCACAACAAAATAATTCATGCATAGTAAGTGTGTGTGTGTATATATATATATTTACCAACTTTCTGAAATATCATATAAAAATTATTTCAAAATTTAAATTAATTAAGAATATTTCTCAACAAGGAAACGAACTTTGTCGTCGTGTGCATGCATATATATGGCTAGTGCCAAGTTCCAAGACCCAACCCCGATTTGTCTTCTTTTCTTGTTCCATATTTTCGTTTCCAACGAGAGCAAAGCCGAAATTTGTTACCTTTGATCATCTTCTTTTGAGACGTTACCTTCCGGCTTCCAGGTTCGGATATCTATGACCCAAATATCCAGCTACATGCCAACTTTGCTCATCTGTTCCATTTTTGTCTCAACGAGTGTAACACACACACATATATATCTTGATGCCAAATTATTGAAGAAAACAAGGAAAAGGCTGGTGAGATTTAAAGTCGGTTTTAGAGCATTGGTATTGAATTTATCATTTTTATCTTCAAAATTTGATAAAAAGTATATACTTTTCATAAATTCAAAACCTTCATATCCATAATTTCATATTGAATTAGTCATTAGATTAATCAAAATAATAATATAATATTATTTTTTTAATAAAAATATTTTTAATTTATTTTTTTCATATTTTATAATTACACTAACTATATGTTAATTAATAATTTAATTTGATACTTACATTATTATTTCTCAACTTAAATATATTGTGACTCAAAATTTGGAAACAAGAATTTAAGTAAATAAAATAATGGTTATAGAGCGTGAATAGTGAGTCTTCAAATTTGAAGATAAAGAAAAATGTACTGTAATTAAAAGCTTGACATTTGAGCATATGGTGAATCAAATACTAAGATTTTAAAGTTAAAATTATCAAATTTTAAAAATTAGACTCATTTGATGAGTCTAATGCTAATGCTTTTAGACTCTTCGAAGTTCGAACATTCATTATACGTTGCTAGCTAGCTAGCTACATGTTAAATATATAAACAATAAAATCTATCTATATATAGCTACTAGTAACTTGCGATAATTTGCGAAAGTACATGAATACTATCGATGATTTATTCATCCTGATATTTAATATTTATTGAATTTGAACCAACACTATATTTTATGATATTTTATAAAAATACCCCTCATTTTAAAATACTATTATGTAAAGTACTGTAAAAAGTGACGCCTATTTATTATTTTTCATTTAATATTTGTCTACAAGACAAACAAGATGATCCCCGGTGTGTTTAATTTTTGGATCTCAATTTTGGTGAACGACATGATCATTTTGCCAAGTATCTTAGTTCAGGAAGATCATGCGAAGGCCCAGGAATGATTGCATTGTACAGATCTCGGCCCAACTATACCTGAAAGTTTTGGATAGTTTTCAGCCCAAGCTAAATAAAGCCTGTTTCGCAATGATCGTATTAGGAGGAGTACTGGTCCTCGTCCTCAAACAATTACAGTACCCAACCATCTAAACAGCCCACCATTGGGATTTGCTTTCTACTGTAAATTAATTTATTTAATTGAATTGAATCACTTCATTATTTAATAATCATTTGTGTCACATGGAGGGTCCTAATGAATAATATCACAAATTAATCTAGCACGTCTCCTTATTCTAGTTGTCAAAAGGGTTAGGTTTTTCCCAATTTTTTAGCATGACGTACGCGGTTAGTGATCTAGTTGTCAAGCACAATTGATGCATGTAACATATATAATCTATCGTTGTCTTTGCTTTTTTTTTTTATTAAAATATAATATAAATAATAAAATCTGTTTCTTACTATAATTATTGTGAGACAAGTTTTACTAATTTTTACGTGGTGTATATCATGGTAGAACTTTTTTGTTCAATAAAATTTAGATTTTTTTATTTACTGAAATTATTTTTAAGACAAGTAGCGATTTAACATATTAATTTATAGTCTAAGCAAGCAACAATGAAGTGTTGGCCAAGATTTTCTTATATGGTTATGCTGTAATTTGCAGCTTCTGTACGTATTGTACCTATATATAATATATTCTAACCTGGAAATTAAGATCAGCAGTATTAATCCTGCCAAACGTGTAAGAAAATTATCAACACCATCATGTAAATTAGGTCACGATGATCGTCAGTTGTGAGATAAAGATGCTATATATAGAATCTATGATCATCATGATTTAGATAAATATATATATATATATACATATATCATGATGTATGTGCGTCTATGATGACATACATGACTAGGATTATAAATTCACCTCGTGATCTCATTCAAGAACATAATCTCCACAAAAGAAAAAAAAAATCAGATAATCAAAGATATAATATTCAAATATTAATACTTGCATTATGATGATACCCTTTTACCAAAAAAAGACACATCAAATAATCTATAAGAAAACCGCTTATTTGTGACCAACTATTTCATGCAAAAATGACTATTTTCTGTTACAATGAATTTGTTTTCATCACAAATAGTCATTATCGTCATAAATAATCTATCACAAATGCTCGTTTTTCACTACATACAACTTTATATATACAATCATGCAGTTTTGGTTGGGAAGATTAATTTTGTGGTAGTTTAGGTATATAGCTAGCTACATGATGGAGCAGGAATTTGGGTTCTCATCACTGAACAAAATGGTGTACTTGTCATCGATGGTGGTCTCGTTAATGGTGGCAGTGTTGGGAATCTTCCTGACCATATTAGGAGGAGCCTTCTTGTCGTAAGCCTGAGATACATATGGATGAGCCACCAGGGTGTATGGAACATATGGCCATAGCTCCACCTTTTTCTTCGTTGACTTTGCTGCTTCCAACACCTTCTTTGCGTCCATATATCCCGTCGCCGTCACCTTCTGCTGTTTCATGTCCACTTCCACAGATTTTACCCCTGCAGGCCAACAAACAAGCACGACAAATTATCAAGAACAAGCTCCTAGCTAGCTAGAAATTATGAGAATTTATATGCAGATCATGATCATGAGATGAATATAATAGAAAAATTGTATATATATATATATATCTATACACGTATACCTTTTACACCAGAGACAACTTTCTTGACCTTCTGCACACACCCTTCACAGTCCATCCTGACTTTGAGCGCTACTGTTTGGATTGGCTTCTTCTTCTTCTTGCCCTTTCTGGCACTGCTTAGCAGACCGGACAAGTATTCCAAAGTGCCTTCAACTCCCATTTTCTGGTTTCTTCTAGATCAAACCTGCAAGCACTTTAATTATATTTTGTCTTGGACAAGCTGCTTCAGAACTGCAAAAGGTTAAAGAGATAAGAAGCCTGAGATCTAGCTAGGTGATCATGAGGGAGATAAAATATATATAAGAAACAAAGCAATTAGAGGAGAAGGAATAGTTTAAGTTTAAACAGTTGACATGCAGTCTTGGCTTGCTTGTCCAAACCTAATTCTATGTTTAAATGGCCAGGAACCAAATGCAGGAGAATATCT
Organism: Cyclocarya paliurus; assembly: GCA_029856935.1. Taxonomy (NCBI): domain Eukaryota; kingdom Viridiplantae; phylum Streptophyta; class Magnoliopsida; order Fagales; family Juglandaceae; genus Cyclocarya; species Cyclocarya paliurus. The sequence continues at coordinate 25,279,529 of CM056957.1, read as the reverse complement.
AGAAAAGGCTGAGTCGTGATAAGAGACAGGGGTGGACAGGGCTGCTCCAGTACTACTCATGGGTCTTAATGGCTTGAATAGTATAGATTTATAGCAACTACCCGGCCAAAATGAGGTTTTTCCATTGAACATTAACATTTGGATCTAAATCCATCTCAACTCATCATTACAATCTTTTTAAATTTCAATACAAAATATAATAAATAATTTAACTTTTTCAAATTTCAAAATAATAATAATATTAAAAAATAATATTCTAACAATATTTTATCATCTCAACTCAATTCAGTTCAACATCCAAACGCAGTATATACATTTTATATACTTGAAAGATCATATTAATAATTGAGGAGAAACTTTCAAATATGTACAGTTCTCACTTGTGGATTCCATTCTTACCTCCTTAATCAAGAGGACAAACCTATAGGAAAAAAATACGTAAAATTTTTTCTCTGTAATTCCTTTAGCCTTTAGGTTTTATGGGAAATACTCCTGCATGCTCCTCCCTCTCCTTATATGTATAGGCATTTCATAATGTCCCTAAAAGTGTTCAGCAGCATGCAAGTTCCTGTCTCTTCATTTTAAGTGAAATGGATAGTATCATTTCGTGCCAAATTTGAGATGTTTTGACCATTTTACTTTGTATTAGTAAGTAAAATATTTTACTATTAAAAAAAAAGTAAAATATTTAAAATATCTCATATTTTACACTAAAATATTGGTGGTATTTAGTAAACTTAATTAGTTTTGCTTGTCGTGTGTAGATTAAGGCTACGTTTGGCATATGTAAGCAGCTAAATTTATTTGAGTTGAGTTCAAATTTAAGTTTTGTCCAATATTTAAATACATAACTTTTAAATTACTAAATATTACTCAACTCAAGATCTTTTTACACGTGAGACTCACAATTTTTTTTTAATTATAAATATATCTAAACTCATTTTAACATCTAAATACATCTAAACTCATATTAGGTAGACTCTACAAAACTCACTTCACCATCTCAACTCACTACTATTTATAAAGAACTTAACTCATCTCAACTCAATTCAACAAGGCAATCATGCTATGCAGCTAGTGATCCACGTGGCTAGGAAATTCATCAATGTCTAAAGCGTAGGCACGTGTCGAGAAATTCTAAAATGAAGCCGGTGATTGTTCAACCTGTCGAAAAAGTTATGTCAATGTCGTCACTCAAAGTATTTTTTATGATTATATTTACTAAATAAATAAAAATAAGGAATTATTGGGCTATGGGACAGTAGGACAGACAGAGAGGACAAAAAATAATAATAATAAACAAAAGCTAAAAATTAGGTTGGCTGGTATGCCAGATGGCTTAAAGCTAAAAGACGTGTTTTTTTACTACATCATCTATGGTCAAAAAAAAAAAAAATAGCTAGCAAATTTCTTTATTAACATAAAAAAAATTGATATTTTAAAATATTTTTAGATATATAATAAGCCTTATTTTTTTTAAAAAAAAATATACAATATTTACACAATCTATAACTATATTTATTATTCTTCAAAAAGGAATGAGCCATCTTGTTTGGTTCTCACGTGGGTGCTCTTGTTTGTGTAGGGAGTTTTCTTTTTTATCTCATAACTTGAAAAAAAAAGGTAAGGAAGAAATTCTAGATGAGATGGGAATAGAATACTTGGAGTAACGTGTGGAAGACCGCGTCAAGGTGCTCCTTAATTAAGATTGATTTGATGTGCCATAAAAAAAAATATACTATTGGATCTTCATGACCAAGAGGTATAGTCAATGTGATTACTACGTTGAAACTACCTGATTTAGATGTAAAGCTATATACTACTCTCATGCATATCTTGGTTATCACAACAATCACTTGCACTAGGTCAATGCGACAGCAATATCTTAGTCAATCCCTTAATTCCGTGGTGTTTATAAATTGAAATGTCCATTATCATTTAGGCATGACTTGATGCTGGTGTACCCAATTGTTACCATCACATATCTTTTTTAAAAATATTATACATATATTACATTATCATAATTAATTCATCCACATCCCGCGGGCTGTATTGAGGTGACATGCATGCACGTATTATCTCTATCAATCCTCAAATTTATAATTTCAAAAAATAAAAACTGATATAATAATTGATAACATCATTAACATAATATGATTTAAGTGATCAAATGAGAGAGAAGGTATTCCTTGATCATATAGACCTAATAGAATATATTGATCATGGTTGGTAAAGGTATCTATACTGTTAGTATTATATATCACACTATTTTTACAACTCAAGACCTTAATTTTTAACTTTCACAACACCGATATATCACTCTCAAAATACTGGCAATTAAGCATTTCTGTCAATCTTTCTTTTGGAAAACTAATAAGGAGGTCACGTGCTAGTCTTTGATTGGCTTAAATGTAGCATCAATATCCACATCAGCCAATCAAATGACGTTGATACCTTCCATCAAGTTTTTAAGTACTAGAGATTGATGGGGGTATCTAATTGTAAATTTTTTGAATTCATTTATTAATTTTGCTAAAATTAAAAATTGAGGTCTCAAATAGCAAAAAAGTAAAAACTCAAATACTAATTTTGTCATTAACCTAATTTCTATACAATAATTAATTTGATTCATCAATATAGAAAGTGGAGGATATTGTTAAATTTAGTAAGGACTTAGTTTGATTTGAGCAAGCTAGCCAGACAATGCCGTACAAAAAAAAAAGGAAAAAGAAAAACACACACATTAAATGCATGCAACATCGAAGGCCCCAGTCAGCAGTACTATCTTTTGGCAATATGCATACGGTGCCTTCAAGGTAGACATGATGTGGAATGTATCGATCTATCCCCATCATCACTAGTTAATTACCAATCTACCACTGACATCGCCATATCAAGTTTCTCAACTTTCTCAGGGACCTCATGTATGCAGGATGCGTGGATATTCCAACCTCATGATCAGGAGACATCCTTATTATATTTATGTCATTGGCCGCTAACTTAGATGGCCGATCGAATGGAAAAATCAAAACAAGCTGTTTATTAATGATCTTGATCAGACTAATTAAGAATCAAAATTTTGTTTTAATTTCTTTTTTCGATCTTTCTTTTGATCTGATTGAGGATCAAAAACTGAAATGATAGACATGTTTGATCATATTAATGAAGCAGATAATTAGGGCAACTAGTAATTGATCATCAATGGCTCTAACTCAACAGCAAGTCATGTCATGAGCTCGAATGCTAGCTAGCTGTTTTCCTCATTATATATTTTGTAAAGCATGTATATATGCTTTTTATAGGCATGTAGAGGGGTGGCAATATGTTGAGGGAAGGAGGCCCCCCGGCCACTGCTAAAAAAAGGCATCATTTTATATATATAAAAGTAGTGTTGGGCACTCAAATTATTGTTCACCAAAGAACAAAGAAAGTAGGAAACACAGGAAGCTACTTGCAACGCAGGAAATTAGGAGCAATGCATGATAAGGAGGAGCAATGACGTTGCATCTTTACTTTATATCTATATCAAATCTGTTTTATATTAATAATGCAACAAGGTCCATCGAAAACTCTGAATCGAAAAGGATTTCCGATTCCATATGTGGATGATTAATTTTGAACAGATAAAAAGCGCGTATATATAGCTAGATTCCACAACATTTGTTATTAAATAACATTTGCATAATTAGGGACATATAATACAGACTCATTATTTAATATAGGGCCCATGCATGTGTGATATTAATGTTTTGAAATCGACCTAAATTTCGAGCAAATAATTCTAAAAATCATCATCTAGGTTGCGTTAGGATGCTGATGTGATAATAGATCGAGGATCTGAGTTGAGATGTGAATAGTAATATTTTGTGAATCTCATTTACTACTTTTTTACTTTAGGTTTACATTTAGATGTTGAGTTGATCTCAGATGATTTGTGAAAAATAATGAATAGTTTATGAATAATAGTGAATTGTTTGTAAATAGTAATGAAATAGTTAAGACTACTTCACTTACCAAACACAACCTGAATATATATATACGAAATAAGTTAAAATGAGTTTTACTTTTTATAAGAAGTTAAAAAAATAGTAAATCACATTGCTTGACATCCAAACATAGCCTTTACACGTTTTCTAGATGTTTTCTATAGTGATACGTTTTCTGTAGTGATCCTAACTTTAGAAAGAGTCAAGGCAAATTTATTGTCCAAATATGAAAACCAATGGTGCATATACATATCACCACCTAACATATTAAATATAATATGATTAATTATTGGAATTAGGTTTACAATGTTGAAGTGATTGTGACAAAATATTTAAGAGGCCGTTTCAATCAAACAAATAATAATCACCGGTAGTTTTGAATACATCATGAGCTTATCCTGTCTGCAAGGAATTAACCTTCATCGTCACGCCAATAATTAGGGTGCGTTTGGATGTTGAAGTGAGTTGAGTTGAGTTGAGTTTAGATGATAAAATATTATTAGAATATTATTTTTTAATATTATTATTATTTTGAAATTTAAAAAAATTGAATTGTTTATTATATTTTGTGTTGAAATTTGAAAAAGTTGTAATGATTATTGAGATGAGATGAGTTTGGTTTAAGAACCAAACGAAGCCTTAGGTGTTATAAAATAGAAGGAGAAAAATTATGATAAGGTACGGTTCTGCATGCATGCATTCATCTACTTTTTTTTTTTTTTTTATCTGAGAAAAGAAATATACAATTTTATGTTTGAAAAATATTTTAATCATTAAAAAATTTTATAAAAATAAATTTACAAATTGATGTAAATATGATAAATTAAATTATAAATTCATTTTTATTATAAAGTAAATATAGCGTATCATATAAATCTATATTAATTTATAAATATAACTTTATAAAATCTTTTTTAACTATAACACTAACATTTGTATGTTTTGACAATAAATCTTTCCAACTTCCCAACACTCCACACTCCATCTTTTTTTAAAATTTTTTTTTAATTTTTTTTATTAAATAATTTTTATATGAATAGTAAATAAAAAATTTGAAATATTTAAAAAAAAATTCAAAAAAAATTTTAAAAAAATGTAAAATATAGAGTGTGGATAAATAGTAAGAGGTTGTGTAGCAAAACCTATGTTTTGATCTATACAACAACATTTTTGGCCTTACACGAATTTCAAAATAAAACAAAATAAGATCAATATTCAAAGGTTCGTACGAGGTACGTAGCAGTACTCATGAAGGTGGATATGGCGGGCAAAGTCAAAGTCCTTAAGCAGTGTAAGTTCACCGACTAATCCTTGAAAAAGGAAACCCGTTTGTCAGGAAATTTTTTAATTTAATTTAATTTAATTTATTATTATAATATTTTAAATTTTAATACAAAATAAAATAAATAATTTAATTTTTTCAAATCTTAAAACAAAAATAATATTAAAAAAATCTATTCTAATAATATTTTTTTTAATTTTTTAATTTCCATCTCATCTTATCTGTAAAAACAAACATCGCATCTCATTTCTTCTTGAAACATGTCGAATGTCTACCCGCCATCTCATGCATTAGAATCTCTAATCCTTTTCAACTTCATAAAACATTTCAAATTCCATATTTATTTTGACCCAAAACCCTGCCCCCTAGCCTAGCTATTTACTCCCATAATTCTAACAGAAAGCATGACCGATCCACCTCTTTATTATAACTAGGTGTTACTGAAATATTTCAACAACATTTTCACCTTTTCATAATAATTTAAGCACGGGAACATAGATTGAGCTAGATTTTAAATATATAATTTAATATGACAAGAAGAAAAATCTAAATATTCAATATGTATTGACGATGAAGAGTGACCTATTTATAGTGTAACAAGACCTGTGTAATTATAAAGAAAATATAATTGATATCTAAATACAAAATATTTTAACTTAGAATATTTTAATTGATATCTAAACACATTATCATCTTGTTTTCATCTCATTAAATAAGATGTGATACATTTATCACTATTGAGTAATTTTTTATCATCTAATAGTGATAAATGTGTTACATTTTACACAGTGAGATCAAAATAAGATGAGAATACAGTGTATAATATTACTTACAAATATTATAAATTTATATATAGGATGATATGTTGGGTATATTTCTCACTACAATAATAAAAGAAAAACACTAACCTAATTAGCTATTTGAAAAAGGGTGGCTCTATAGCCACTGCTGGGAGCTTCCGCTAAGGGCTCCTGCCAGTATATTTCATGGAAGTTTTTTTTTTATATGTATTTTTTTAACACTTTCAAATATTAAAAAAAAATCACAACATTATTAAAAAAAATTTCTTAATCATTAAGTAAGAAAAATATTAAAAACAAAATCCCAACGGCTCCAAGGACTAGCACTTTCCTTTTAAAACAGACCAATAGCATAATTGGGCTTATGTCTCGGCCCGTCGAAAATGGAACATGAAGTCCATACCTACGGAAATAGCATCATGGGCTGACTCATATTTTATTAAAAACCCTAGACTTGTAGCCCTACTTCACCTGCTCTGTCCACAACATTCGCCCCCCCATCTTCGTCGCAGACGCCGACTGCACTTTGGCTCCTTTGTATTTGAGCACCTACAGCAAAAAATGGTGACGGCGAAGAAGACGGTAACTCCATACTTATCCTGGAAACGATGATGTTTTTGTCTTTATTTTTGGCTTTAGGGTTTTAGCTAAAGGCTTTGTACAATAATGCAGAAGAAGACCCATGAGAGCATCAACAACAGGCTTGCCCTCGTTATGAAGAGCGGCAAATTTACTCTCGGTTACAAAACCGTCCTTCGCTCTCTCCGCAGCTCCAAAGGTTCTTTCTTTATAAAGTTTCTCGATGTGTCTAATGGCGTCGATTGCCTTGCTTTTTTCATTAAAAAAAAATTCTAATTTGTTGGGTGTGGAATTACAGGGAAGCTGATCATTCTCTCCAACAATTGCCCCCCGCTGCGCAAGTCCGAGATTGAATACTACGCGATGCTTGCTAAGGTTGGCGTCCACCATTACAATGGAAGTAAGTGTTAGACCGTTTCGTTTTACTTTTGCCCTTTGTGCGTTTTGTGTGTCTTTTGGGTGTTGGATTTTATTAAGTTTCCTGTTAGAATGGTCGCAAAATCGTGATCATTGTTATTGGACGTAGATGTCTGTGTGCTTGTGATGATGCCCTTTTCGGCCTTCCCCTAGAGTCCTCCTGTACTAGGTCTTGTCTGAGGCTGAGTGTTTTAGCTTACGCAAATAACATGGTTTTGCAATTGCTCCAGAATGGACATAACTTTGCCACTTCTATCGAACTGCGAATTAGTTTTCTAATTGGAAGTTACTTATGAGAATACTAGTATAACTAGAGTAAGTTGACAGATGCTATCTCTGTGTGTTGCTTTAGAAGTGATTCATTTTGGGTTTTAAAAAATTCTAGAATGATTGGTCTCCATTATTGAAATGTGTTTGCACTCAGTTTAAAAAGAACCATACTATATAGAAAAAACAGTTCTAAATTAGTTTTTCTATATAGCATTTAGAAAAGGACTACACTTATGGTGCAATGCTTGTCGATAGTTGGAAAAGGACTACCCTTATTGCAAGTATGTTGGAGGCAAAAATTAAGGGACTCGTGGCTACTAGAGGGGCATAAATGTAGATTTCTTTCATCGAGAGATTACTTTGAATAAAATGAAATATTCTAAAGACTCCTTAATTGTTGGTGGTGTAGTACCTATAAAAAAAAAAAAAAAATTGTTGGTGGTGTAGTATTTACCAATCCTTTAGTGATTAGTACATTGAACAATTCAATTAGAGGCATAAGTTGGAGCAACTTTCTTTTGTCTCACTTGCGGACGTGGAGGTCCTTTGGTTGGAAAGATCCCTTGAGGAAACCAGGGTTTTGAAGGTGGTGAAAGCTTTAACTAGTGATAAGGCACTAGGTCTGGATGCTTACTTCTTGGATTTATTTTTTTCAAGTATATTGGGATGGTGTGAAAGAAGCTATCAAGAGTATTTTCCACGAGTTTCATAGGAAGGCAATTGTAAGAAGCCTTATTGCATTTGTTGCCCTTATTCTTAAGAAGCCAGGGGTGGTGGTGGTTGACATCAAGGACTTTCAACGTATTAGCCTTGTGGGTGGTGTTCACATGATCATTGTGAAAGTCCTCACAATTGGTTAAAATTGGTTTTCGAAATAATGTTTTAGATTATGTTCCTTTCCAGTCGGAATTTTCAGTATTGGCATAGTAACGGGTACATTTTACCTCCATATTCTATTTTGCTTTAAATTTCAGTCCATTGCAGTCATTCCAGTATGTTCTGGTCATTTTGGATGGAATTCATGTTCCTGCCTGAAATGTGATGAAATTTGATTGAATTCTGGTGACTATGTGGTAATTTTGCTTCAGGGCTATTACTAAGGAAAAAAAAAAAAGGCTTCAGGGCTCTTTGTTATGTTATTTGCGATCTTGTGTTTGTTTTGTAATTTCAATTCAAACCTTTTTCAGATTTTATTTTACTGCCCCAATTGATCTTTCATCTCAAATATGCTACTTTACTCCGTTAGCCTCTTCCTTTCAAATATAAGAACATTTTTATTTTGAATTGTCTTTCTTTTGTTTTCAATGCATGTTAGGTCTGTTTTGAGTCTCTAATACTTATGTTTTTTGGTAAGTCTCTGGTATACTTGCACTCTGATAATTTTTAATTTCTTCTCTAATCTTGGATCATATTTTTATTTCTTTCTTTCTTAACCCCTAGCGGTTGGCTCAAGTGGTAAAGGCCTTGGGCTTGGGGGTGTGCTCCCCCTAGGTCTATGGTTCAAATCCCCTTGGGTGCAAACAATCTCTATGGGCCATCGGACTGGGGGATTTTCCTCTTAAAACTTGCGGGAAACTTCTAGCCAAGGGCCTATGCACCGCCAGGATTAGTCGGGATGCTGTTCCTGGCACCCGGTGCCAATTAGATTTTTTTTTTTTTCCTTTTTATTGATTGATATAGTTATATACTTGAATCGCAAAATTGTGAGGGCCATTTTTTGTCAATCTCTCTATTGTTGCTTAAGAATTTATGCGCATATCCTGCTTTAAAAAGGATCACAAGGGGTAATCGGTCTACTTTCAAGAGTCTTTGAGATCGCTTTTAGTTCTTGCCTCTTGGCTAGTACAAGAGAAGAATTGCTTCATCTCTCAATTATTTTTAAGAATTTTCCTTTGTTCCTTAGTTGCTGAAGGTCTCCCTGTCTGCTTGGGTTGTGCCTTTGTGCTTATCAATAAAGAGTTCTTACTTATAAAAAAAAAAATTGCTGAAGACTAAAGTTACGTTTGGACATTGTTTGGATGATGAGGTAATTTCAGATTATCTGTAAATAGTAGTAAAAATGTAGTGAATAGTTTGTAAATAGTGGTGAGATAGTTTAAAGATCAGATCACCTCACTAACCAAACAGAGATTGATTTTCACATACATGGCAGGAAGTACTCTACCAGTTATATTTCAATTCATTGCACAATTTGATAACATAACTAGTATATATGATTCATGGTACTTAAATTGCTTTTTTTCCATTGTGGCTTTTGTGTGCTTTCAGACAATGTTGATCTGGGAACTGCTTGTGGAAAGTATTTTCGTGTGTCGTGCCTTAGCATTGTTGATCCAGGTATCTCAGATTTGTGTTGATCTCAATTGTTTGAATGTATAATAGTCGTCGTGACTGATTTCGGGCTACTTCCTTACAACTCTTATAACCCTTTTGCTACGCTCCTCAGGTGATTCAGATATTATCAAGTCGCTACCTGGAGATCACTGAGAGATGTTTTCAACTCGTTTACCCTTTTTGGTAGAGTTCCCAACGTTTGCTGTTATTAAAATACACCATTGCAACTTCTATTATTCAAAGCTGTTGTGTTAACGAGCCTGCGGGGACCCTCATATTTTTGTTAGAGATTTACATTCGAGATTCTGTTCACGTTTAATTAATTATAATATTTCTCCTTCAGAATTCTTCCCCCCCCCCCCCCCCCCCCCAAGAGGACTACGGGAATTAGAATCTACAACCTCAACTTTTATTTAAAAAAAAAAAGAAAGAAAGAAAAACCAGATTTTATTTCTAAAATGGTTCATTATAATACAAAAAGAGTCACCTTATTATAATTTGGTTGGTTTTTATTTTAGAGTAATGCTGCTATATCTCTTAATTTATATTATTTATTTTGTTTTCTTGACGTGACCTGTCACGTGCATTGTTAAGAAAAAATTATATATATATATATATATATATATATTCAAAACAAAATAGAACTCGAAAATACAGAAGGAAGAAGATGTCTCGTTTACACAGATGAAATGAGATGATATAGTAATATTGAGGCCTTTACTTTGATTCTTAAATTAGAAATTTTGAATTGCAACATCTTAATGTTTATAAACAAATGATACATATAGAAAAAATGGAATTGGCAAGTCTTTGAAATTGATGTCATTACACTCTTTTTAGTACAAATAGACATTAAATTTTGTAAACATGACTTTTATTTATAAATCTTTTCATTATTATTTATTTTATTATCATCCACATTAGGAACTATATATATATATATATATAGCTAATTGTTAAAATAGAAATAATCATTTTCAAAATCTTTGAAGTGCCACATGATCATCGCATGATCTTATCTGTAATGTTGAATGATAAGATTGTTGCAAGTAATTAAGGTTTAGTATGCTGTATACGGTTCAATTACTCCAGATTTAAAGGAGTAATTTTAGAACTGGATAAAACATAATAATTCGTGTCGTTTCCCAGTCGTTTAAATATTCGCCCTAATCCTCAAAACCCCGCCAGATATTAAGTAATATTGCGTGATACAAAAACGAGACAGCGAGGAAGCTCGAAAACGACGACATTTTACACTCCTACGACAATCTATCTACCTGTCAAACAAGTAAAGAGAGGAGAATCCCTCTCTCTCTCTCTCTCTCGCTCGCTTAAATTGCGAGCTGTCCTCTTCGTGTATATATATATATATATATATATATATATCTTCCACTCACCCTCTCTTATAGTAACCAATGCACCAGATGACCAGAGACAGAGAAAGAACTAAGAAGCCTCCGGAAGAAGAAGATGATGATGATGATGATGATGATGCTTGTAAGTTTATCGATCTCTTCCTTATATATCTCTTCTTTTTGACTGATAAACATACACACACACACACACACACACACACACACACACACACACATATATATATATATATATATATATATATATATCAGTGATCGTTTCAGATCGTTACTTTCGCATAGTGCTCGATCTACATTTTTTTTTTTCATGCATCTTAATTGAAACTAAAGGTGTTATTGTTGCTTTCATTGTTTTTGGTCATGGTGTCTGTCTGTCTTTTCGTTCTGGGTTCCTTTCTCTTTTATAAAATCATCATCAGGTGATCGTAAATTATAATCAAACTTGTTAATGGAATTCATTGATCTTAATTTGTCTGTTTTGCGTTTCTGGATTCAGTTGATCATCGTGATCAGTATATATCGCTAGATCAGATTGAGAAGGAATGACTTTTTCAAGTTTCCATTTATATACATACATACATACATATATATATATATATATATATATATATATATATATATATATATATAATGACTTTGTTGAAAAAAGAAAAGATGATCACGTTGTCTGTTAGGAGTATTTCTGGCTTCCAGGTTTGCATGCCAGATCTACACTCTTCACTGGCAAGCGTTTTAGACGTGCACACGCCTCCTTTTTCCTATTTTTTTGTGTAATTTGTTAATATATCTCTTAATATTCTTTCCGTCTTTATGCATGTTATCCAAAAATACCGTAAATATATATATATAGTAACATAAGAAATTATAAAAAAAAAAAAAAAAACTGAAGAAAATGTAGCGTTTTATTTGTTGTATGGTGAATTTGTATTAAGAAATAAAGCCTATATTTAAGTTATTAATCAGTACTTTTTAATTTTTTTGTGGGAGTAAAATTAAAGGAAGATCAGGGAAATTAACTGGCCATGCAGGGCGTTCTTAAATATTGTGGACGTACGTAGAAGAATATACAGCAATTAGTCTAAAGTACTCCACTATTTCCTTATTTACTTCCATGAAAATTATCATTATAATTATCTTATATCATATCAGTGCTCATAATTAGAATTATATAATCATTAATCGGATAATGCTAAATAAGGTGTGCGAGTCGTGTAAGTTCTTAAAGATAACGTTTGTACGTCTTAAAATTATTTCTAATATTATTATAGTAGAAATACCTAATTAGGATTCATTGTCTTATGTTTGAGCTACAATTTGCAACTGTTTAGGATTCATTTTATTGAATATTACCAACACGTGGTGCCATATATCAGCCCACGTGTACGGTTCCAAGACAACCAAAAACTGAATGTGCAAACTAACTTATCAGTAACGACTTGTTTAGGAACACAATTATTTTCATTTTCTCAGATTATTTTGTTGTTATTTATTACTATTTACAAATTATTCAATTATTTTACTATTATTCTCAATACTATTTACAAATGAGATACTATCTGAACATGGTATAATTATCTCTATATAATTATCTCTATATATAGTAATTAAGAGCTGATTTGGTTATACAAATCAAATTATCTCATCTAATACAATTATTACAGGAACTATCTCAAACTATCATATAAAATATAATAAATAATTTAATTTTTTTAAATTTTAAATTAAAAATTAAAAATTTTATTATAATAATATTTTATTTAACTTTCAATAAAAATAATCTGTAACTGTTTGGTGTACGATGAAAATAGATTTTTTTGTTTCTATGCATGATCTGCCGCATGACATTGATTGGTGTGATATATATTAAACTGATTTTTAATTAGAAAAATGTATTTACAAGCTTATTTATTATTTATTATGGCATCAAATATACTACTACTAATTATGTGAAAACTTATCATATATATCAACAAGATACTATAATGGTTTTTATAATGACAAAAAATATTTACAATCGTGAATTATGTAACTATCATGTAATCATTTTAAAAAAAAAGTGAATAAAATATTAGATTCACATGAAAAAAAAAATAATTTTTGAATAGTAGACTCTACTATTTTTCAAAACAATTACGCAGCGTTTATACACTTCATAGTTATATGTAGAATTACTCTTCTACAATAAGTAGCTGTAAATTGTAACTAATAAAACTCTATCATTCAAGTGGTTAACTTATAGTTACTTAAAAACGTCTTCCGTTTATATGACTAAATTAATTATAAAATCAAAGATAAAGAATAACTTAAGATTTCATAGAATTAATAAGCTCATGATTTTAATTATTTATTTATAACCATATATATACATGTAATTTTGATTTTTCTTGTGAATTTTACAGGTTAGTATCAGAGAATAAATTCAGATTATTGATTGCACATAAAACCCAATCTTGACAGTCCCAGAGATTAGCTGTCTCTGCTCTATCTTTTCCTACCTTCAATGCGACCAACCCCCCCTCTCTCTCTGTGGCTTTGATTTTGAAAGCTGAAACACCGTAATTACAGCCAGCCAGACAGGCAGACTGCCAACACTGTTTCCACCCATGAACTTCTAGGTATACACAAAAAACCATATATATCTTCCATCTATACATATAATATGCAGTCCCCCCAAGCATCCCTCACCCACCATCTGGAACTAGAAGTGGGTCGTCTCGACTACCTGAAACTCTCCCCTGAAGAACACCAACTCAGATATAGCCCTACTGCCTTTAACATGTTCGACCCCACAGAGGCGGCGTCCTCTGTAATTGGGGACTACATTGGCACCGAGAGCTGCCTTGATCTCGAACACAACGTCGAGATGTTAATTGCGTTGAACAGTACAGGGGGTGAGTCGGAGAACAAGACCGCGTCTAACCATGATCGTCAGGACGCTTATAGAAAGTACAGTCGTGGCAAACGAGATTGGAGGCTGGCGAGGGAGAAGAAAGAGTTCCCACCGCCAATACCATTGCTGGCTCGTACGGGGAATCTGCATTCTCACATGCCATGGGTGCTGAGGAGACACTACACCAGTGACGGACGGTTGATTCTCACCGAGGAGAAGGTGAGGCATCACGAGTACTTCCAGGCACACAGGGCTAATGGGCGTCTCACGTTGCAGCTTGTGCCCTTGGACAACGACGACGACGACGACGAAGACGAAGACGATGCTTGGCTTAATAATATTAATCCGTCTGCTGATGATGATCAGGAAGATCAGCCACATGAGAGCGATATTTCTGATCATGAGGAAGATGAAAAGGCCATTCTTGATATTGACAACAACATTAACAATAATGGTGATATTGGTGGTGACGTGAGCCGCGGGGAGGCCGGGAATCATGAGTTTCATGAGAAGGAGATTGTTCTTTATCATCACGAGGATTGGAGTAGTAGTTGTGCTGTGATTAACAATGAACCGACGACGACAAATGGGAGTAGTGGAATGGGAAGTAGTGTTAACGGGGTAGCAAAGTGCTTGAGCTACAACAATATTGTGGGATCTGCAGGGTCGTCGTCGCCGTCATCGTCGTCATGTATATTCGGGGTGCCAGTGGCTGCAATCAGTACGGTTCAGAGCTAGCGTCCACGCACATATATGCATGCACCAGTACTCTTTTTTTTTTTTTTAATCTTTACTAATTATGCGGGAGTAGGTGAGTCGATCTGTGTCTTTTTGTACGTAGCAGTAGAGTTTTAGGTACTGTTTGCTTTTTGCTCAATCTATTGTCAAATCGTCGTTAATTTAGAGGGGGAGATCAGACTCATCAGAGACGGAGACAGAGAGAGCGCGTGTTCAAAGCTAGCCATTGTCTTGCCTTAATGGATCATTTCAGTTGGCTTGTATATGCTTTCTTAGGGATGACTAGCAGGAAATTAATGACTAGTCCTACTAAGTTTCATTGATTTTGTTTGGAGCTATCTTTACATTTTTTTGGAAAAAGAAAGAAAAATTGGCTTATTACAAACTTTCAATTATATATATATGGTTTATCGTGGAAGCAAACGATGTTGTATATATAGATTCGAATGTTTGGTGTTGATCAATGATACATTTTTTCAATGAAATTATAGAAACAATTATTTTTATAACTCTTACACATTTTTTCAATGAAATATTTTTCCTTGTTGAATTTATTTAAATTTGATGGATTTGAATTCTAAAAATTACAATCTCGAATCGAAGAGTTGTATAAAAGTTGTAAAATAATTATATAGTGGAATTATTGATATCCGTATATAGTATTCTACAATTGAGACACAAGTAGTGATGGAGATAGAGTTGGATAATAATATCATAATAAATAATTGTATTTATTATATATCTCTAAATGACATGAGTAATGCTATACACCATATTTTAATTATATTTTAATTATATTAAGTAGAATGTGACACATTAATCATCATTAGATAATAAAAAAATACGTAATAAATAATCATTTAATGGTAATAAATGTATCACATCTTAATTAATGAGATGAAAATAAAATGATAATATAGTGTATAAATTTTTTTTTTCAAATTAGGAATATTCTCCATTGTAAATTTTGTTATGCTTAATCACACTTACTAATAATATGTTTAGAAGAAAAGTTACTCGTTATTGATTTATTAATAAAATGTGACAAATTATTTTTATATAATAAATAATATATTATGATGTGACAAAATGATTAATTCTTGAAGAAGAAAGAGGAGTTTTTGATTTGACAACAGTTCTTGAATTCGTGGACGAACTTGCGCACTCCGCTGGTCACACCATGTCAGCGGTTGTTTTATATTAAAAAAATAAAAAAAGCAAAAAGAAGACGACGACGTAATCTCTATTTGTACTTTAGCATTGTAAATAATGCTGTGTTTTAGATTGAAGGGTTTGGCTTCGAATACCTTATCGGTTTCTTTCCTTCAAGAGTTCAGGAAAACGTAGAAGGGTCTGAAACTTGTCTTAAGTTGAAGACAATACTCTCTACTCGCTTATATGTATAAGGGTAGAAGTTTCTTGATGTATTCTATATTTGATAACATATATATATATATATATATATATAGTTTGGATAATAAAACAATCTCAACTCATTTCATTTGATCATTCTAATTTTTATAAATTTTTACATAAAATATAATAACTAATTTAATTTTTTAAATATTAAAAAAATAAAAATATTAAACAAATATTCTAATAATATTTTATTCAACTTTTAACTTTCATCTAAAATTATCTTATCTCATCTTATCTTACTATTCAAATCTCAGTATCTTAATCAGTTTATTAAGATCCTATTTGGATTGAGAAGAAATCTTAACTCATCTCATCATTATAATTAAATTTTTTCAAATCTTAAAATAATAATAAAATAATATTATAATAATATTTTATTCAACTCATATAAAATTATCTCATATTATCTCTCAAACGGACCAAATTCTCTTTCTACATCAAATGAACACTCTTAACTTCTATTAAACATTGGAAAAGGCAGCATGTTCACTATATAATATATGAAAAAGAATAAGCAATCATTTTCATAGTAATTTACACAATTAAATATACTTTAAATGATGAATATTTTTATAAAAATAATATTATTTTATAAAAATATCTTCTATCCTATAATATTATTATAAAATATATTTTAAAAATACATTATTACCACCGTCAAAAAAAGAGATCAACTCAATCAAGTCAACAGAATAATATTTAAATTAATTAGATTTCGTTTGTTTTTGAATATAGGATGAGTTAAAATTAAATGAGATAAAATAAAATAGATTTAAAAAAATTGAATTATTTATTTTATTTTATATTAAAATTTAAAAAAATATAATAAAAAAATTAAAATTAAATGAGATGATACAATATGTTTTTTTAAAAACCAACGAGACTAATATTCTCGGATGATCACCAATATTCATGATTATATCTTATCTGTATCCAGGTGAAAAGAAAGCAGAGATATTTTCACGGTAGTCGGTGGAGGGTTGCATGTACTGTGTGCATGGAGTACTGCAAAACCCTGAAGTTAACTTTTCAGGAACGAACGATCGATCGAGCATGTCTGCACAAATTGCTCAGTCAGGATTCCGACTGAAAATGGTTTTTCCATCGAGCATTTAGGGAGAGTTCAGTCATCATCCTTTGGAACGGCCAGAAGTAAAACTACTATTTTATATATGCGGGACAATTTCCAAGGTGGTTTCTGGATTTAAACTTTGTTGTTTTTGGGAAGATCGAGGAAATGATGACGATCATGTAATGTAATGTAGTACAGCTACCTCCCAATATCCACCAATTTTGTCAGATACTCATATGATTGGGCTGCCTCTACTTTTAACCACTTCTCATGCACTTGTACGTACGTAATGGATATGTTTGAACCACTTTTAAGGTTATGTTTAATAATTAAAATGAAGATATAAAATTTTTATTTTATTTTATCTTATTATTATAATTTTTTTAAATTTTTATATAAAATATTATAAATTTAATTTTTTTAAATATCAAAATAATAATATTATAAAAAAATAATATTTTAAACTTTTATTTAAAATTAAAAATTATTATCTTATTATTCAAACATAACCTAATTCTTTTTCTTTTTCTACTCGACCGAGCAACATGTCTACCAATGTACACCTCCACTCTGGCTCCCTCTCGCTCTATTTTTTTAAATGATATTTATAATTGTGAAATATAAAAATTTTTTAAAATTTTTTTAATTTAAAAAAGAATAAATACAAAATTAATATAAAAAAATTAATTTTTTCATAATAAATTCTATTTTTTTCTAAACAATTACACGACATTTGCATTCCATACGTAGCATTACTCTTTTTTCACTCCATTTGTTAGTTTTTGTTTTTTATCTAATAACGTTCCTGAGTATGTATCTTCAACATTAATTTTGCAATATTTAACTTTGAGATCAACAGTAGATATTACAGAATTTAAAATATTGATTTGTTTTATTGGTTTTGGATTTTTTGGCAAAAAAGAAAAAAAAAATCAGAAGCAAATTGATTCTTCAAGTAAAATGATCGATGGATCCGTTTATCTATCATTAATCAACATCTTCAAGTATCAAGAAACATAAATAGCATTGAAAAAGGTACTTTTGAATACATGATGATCATGGCCGGATATCACGAAAAAAATCAAAGTTTTTCATGATATGGTCACATATGCGCCCCACTTTTTTCAAATAGACGATGTAGAACGTCTTATTCTAATTAATTTTGCACAAATAATTTTTCCCAAGTAAATTTTCAAATGTTATATAACTACTTATATATACTCCGACTCAAAAATAATTTGCATTGCTCAATGTATTGCGTCCACTCCAAATATCCAAACAAAAGCATGATGCATGCTTTGAAGATATTGTGTATTATAGTGATGAAATTATCTAGGGGATCGGAGCCATTTTAGTTCAATTTGGAGAAGTACTATATATGACAGTGGTACTGAAGTTTATTTATATTTCTTGTTAATCCTGTTTATAACTAATGGCCGGCACTATCTAAGTTATGCCTGATTTGGTTAGTGGCAAGACTTATAATATATATTTGCTAAGGTTGCTTTTTTTGTTAAGAAACACTTGTGTTCTCTTCTTGATTATTTCATATGACTTAAGAGCGTACGTGTTTAATTTGAAGATTTAAACGTTGGCATTCTGGCCACACGCGTGAAAGAGTGATCATGAAAATTTCTGAAATTTTTTTTAACATAGCTGCATGCCTCCATTAAAGGCTTCTTCCATGATATTGATGCATGTCAGCATGTGGCTCTCTCTCTCTCTCTCTCTCTCTCTCTCTCTCTCTCTCTCTCTCTCTCTCTCAATTATTGTTTCTATAGCCCTATGCCTCCTTGAAAGCTAGCTTTTGCATTGATGAAGGGAAAGCATACTGGCATTAGTACTTGGTCGTACTTGGACTTAACATAGTCTATCCTTTCAAGTTTCTTAATTATGGGGCAATTTTTGGGTTTGGCTGGTCCAAGAAGTGTAGGGCGAGTGACTCCATCATCAACGCCTCTTGAAGAGTTTAAAATACTCTCCAGGCATGCTTTAGCTGGTCTTTTGTCAAGAAAATGGCAAAGGCTGCCTATGATTGATTGTTAAGATATAAATTAAATAATAAAATCTATTTCTTCATCTTCCTATCAATTTAAACCTATTAAACAAGTAGTGATTTCACATATATCAAAACAGAGGTCATAAATTCAAATGTGCTCAATGATGCCTAATGTTGTATACGAAGATGAATCTAGGAATTAAGCGTTTCTCTGGCTTTGGATGTTGTAAATATATGGCTGGTCCCAAGTCTTAGCACATGCTAAAGTTATATGGGTGCATGAATCGTTGAATCAAATGCCATTTTGTTGGTGTGCTATTGGAGCTGTTGATGGATGCCTCTATGAGCTTGGTGGATTCTCTAGATCTTTAACCAGCTTGAAATGTTTTTGGATCAGATACGATCCAATTCAAAATGGGTGGAGGGAAGTCACTTCCATGTCTAATTGTAGAGCTAGCTTATTGTAAGACTAGATGGTGAATTAATAATTGAGTGCTGTGGTAGATGGTGAATTGTACGCATTTGATCCTTCTAGTTCCTTGGATAGTGGTAAAATCAAGGTATATGATCAAAGAAGATACTTGGAAAGTTGTCTTGGGAAAAGTCCCCATTTATGATTTTGCAGATTCAGGCAAGGTTTGGTTAAAAAGTTGAGAGTTGAGACAAAAGCCTTTCAACTAATCTCGTACAGTGAAGACATTCCACTATTTAATCTCATCTGACTGATCAACTCAACCCATCTCAAGTAATACTGTACATAAAGCAAACGTTTGGTACACTGACAAAAGCAATATGGCCTGAAAAGCAAGCCTCATCCCGACATGAGCAGAACCCCTACTTTCTCATCCTGCTCTCCTCCTAGAGCTCCACCCCTCTTCATCCCGTTGAATATATTTTAATTTAATTTTACTGTTTATGTATTTAATTTAATTTAATTTTTTAACTAACTGATTAATAAAGTAATTATTAATAGATTATATATATATATATATATTTAAAATGTTTAAATATATTAAAAAAATATGAAAAAATAAAAATGATAGATTTTGCCTAAACGGCAACCAATTCATCTCATCTCAATCAATAATCTTATTATTATTGACAAATTATTTCAACTCATTATCCAATCTCCCATCAAAGTCTCCTTTTTTTTTTTTTTCGTGGATGCTTGAATTAACATGCATTCTGCGTCAATGGCAGAATCTGAGACTGTTGTTTGGAAGGCCATAATTGCTACTAGGGATTTTGGGTCTGCTGAGCTAGTGGTCAGTCGTCATGTATTTAAAATTTAGCATAATATTAAGCTTTATGAGTGGTCTGGATGGTTAATGAAGTAAGTTAGGTACCACGGCACTGAAAAAGTACTGCTCTATATATAATAAAATATATGTTGATCATTTGTTTAAATCATGTATATACGATTTAATTATATGAACTATCTGATAAGGCAGCTTGCATTGTTTTGTTCCAAATGAAATTTTGATAGCCAGAAGAGAAATCGGGCAACTCACAAGAGGGCTAATTATCTCACATTGATCCTGACGTTTTTAAAATTGATTCCAATTGGAAGTTTGTTCAAGTTTTGCATCATTTAGGCCAAACAGCGAACGAGTAATATTCAGACCTTCTACCTCTCTTCAATATGAGTGAAGTTAATTGAAATTTGTTAGATACTCTCAACGTACAATAAGCTGAAGCCTATCCTCATTGCTACGTACCAAAATATATAGTTAGCATTGCTGTAGTTTCCCAACCCCTAATTTTTATATACACGATTCTTCTGTAAGAGTAGGTAGAAAAATCTTTGACCCGTTTTTGGCCATGATCCAACTTAAATCTACTGGATTAGGATTTACTTGTATCTTGCATTATATCCTTATGTCTTCGCCTACTCTTTTATTAATAATCTGAAACAAAAGTTTAAGTACTCAGTAGATGTAGACACGCACATTGTCAAATTACATAAATCTTTATATCGTATGTGAACAATTCTACTTTTCATTTTTCTCTTATATATTGTTCATAACATCATGGACGCGCGAACATTCTTTACAGTCATTATCGGTTTTTGTCTCTCTCCTTCAACCTCAACAAATTCAAGGCTTAGTTGATAGTATGATCGGTCATGCATGTCCTTTAGTTCAGTCTCCAAAGCCGCATACGGCCTTCCCATTAGTTCCAACATGTCTCTAATTATTAGCCCATTGGTATCTTGAAAGCTTTGGATACTTTGGAATGCATGTCATTTTGTTTAGCATTCTTGTTGAGAGAAAGAGGAAGGAAGACTGTGGGCTGGAGTAAATAAGTGGCAAAAATGTATGGAAATAGGCCGTTATAGCCATTTATAAGGTGAAGTGGAGCTTTGGCAGTGGGAGGCTTAGATGTCTATCAACCTCAAAAACTTGCAAAACATTGCGGATTAGGGTTTGTTTGAGAGGTGATTTGAGATGAGATGAGAATTTTTTGAATAATAGTAAAATAATTCGTGAATAGTAGTAAGTAGTTTGAATTAAGTATTTTTTAAGTTTTGAAAAATGAAAGAGAAAAAGTTGAATAAAAAATATTATAAAATTAAAATATTGTTATAATATAGTTTTACAATATTATTTTTATTTGAAAATTTAAAAAAGTTGAATTATTTTTTATTTGAAAGTTTAAGAAAGTTATAATGATTAGTTTGAAAATATTCATATTTAAATTATGTTTAAAAAGGAGATGAGATATAATGAGATAAAAATTTTGAGATTGAAGTCTGTTTTCAAAGAAGCCCTTAATCTCCATTCAAATGCAGACAAGGTTGTTACTGGGATTTACTGATCCAAATTGGAGTGCTTTGTTTATTGAAATATTGCCGTTGCGGGCGTTTGGCTCTAATTTTCATCAATAAAACCATTATATAGTGCTAAAAAATGCCGTTTGGCTCCTTCTTTTATTATAATGTTTTTTAGTTAATGGTTAAAAAAATAACAATTAGTGTATTGATATTTTTTTATATATTTTAAAAATATTTAAAAATAATAAAAAAATTGAAAAAAATAAAAAACTTATTTTAACCTATCAACCAAAAGTAGCAGTGATACTCATGCGGCACTATAGTGTTTTCTCTCCCTTGTTTTATGGATGGCCAATGATTTTTCTTCGCGACACTATTACACGCCACTTTGGACAGCGAATAAGCCTCACACACCCATTGTAAAGGTCACTTCTTGGGTTTTGTAGATAGACGTCCTGGGCATCTATTGCTGATGCACGTACGTGTCTTCTGTAGAGAGTCAGAAGTCTAATGATAAATTTATGTCATGTAAAGGTATGGGAGAGAGACGGTACTTTTGTTCTGAGAGAGGAAAGAGAGCGCGACCAAATGAAGCCCTGGAATGCTAATGATTATATATTACACTTTCGCTCGACCCTTTTTGTTTAAATATCTTTCCTAATTTTAGGAATTCTTTATAAAATACTCATTACTCTTTGTCTAAACTAAGATCTATTATTAAATATGTTATGGTTGGCTTTAAAAAATAAATAATATGATTAAACAAAGGCTTAATCATGTGAAAAATAATATGATTTATAATCCACATCCAACCTCCTGGAACACCAACTTTGATATTCATATATTTAAGTGTTATTTCAAGAAAATGTTGGTCACACAATTATTTGTAGAAATATTTAGAGGACAATAAGCTTGTATATAATAAGGGTACGTTTGGATCATAAATTCATCTCAACTCATCATTACAATTTTTTCAAATTCTAATATAAAATATAATAAATAATTTAATTTTTTCAAATTCTAGAATAATAATAATATTAAAAAATAATATAATTATTTTATCATCTAAACTCAACTCAGTTCAACATCCAAACGCAGCCTAAGTCATAACTTTTAACTGCAAGCTATTGCAATTAACATTATCTCAGATAGAAAAAATGATATTAAAATCCGGACCTGGAATTCATTGAAGATTTTAGCTGTAGTGAGTTTTGGATCGTATACAATCTTGGTTGAGTCATTGATAATTTGCAAGTTGAGAAGGCCATAAATGATGTGGGAACTTTTTACATCAGTAAGTAGAAAGTGATATTTATACACAATATCAGAACTCCACTAGCAACAATGTTAATAATAAGCTAATTAAAGATAAGAGTGTTGTTATTAACAATGATGTTACGTGATAGTAAGATAATTGAGATGGATAATTACTTAGACACATCCTAGCAAGACTTTTATTTGTGTAGACATAGCAAGTACTATCTACAATTTGCAGCTTTGTGGTTTCTCTACTATTGGAGGATTGAAAACTGTAGTCGGTTTCTCTAGTACTGTAGGGTTTGACAGAATCTTGCTTCCAGATGATGAACACAACTCCAAATAGTTTTTCTGACACATCATCAGAAGTAAATATTAATTACAGTATGCATATGCAGTACAATCTCAAGGTCTTTGTTCATTGAAGCCTAAACTTGGTCCTCAATTTGAATTTTCAATTAAGATTAAAGGACAGTGTACGTCTTCTACATTGCTAAGATCGATGACATTATTTAATTTATAAAAAAGTTTAACTTACCAAATACTGTCATCTAAATTGTGTGATGACTTACAAATAAAATACTTGATGATATATAGAAGATAGTGGACTTGGGAACTCGGCCTATTTCTTAACATACACTCAAAATATTTCTTATTCTCTTAACAATTTGAACTTTATGAGAACATCAGCTAGTGAAACTCGGAGATGGACACGATTAAATATCTTTACTAGCACATACAAGTAATGCATGTATAAAAATTTAGAAGGTGAACAAGAAAATAATGAAGATAAAGATAGTTGTACTAGTAATTCTATAGAGAAAAAAAGATGCGAGAACAAGAAAACTATCCTATTGCATCTCTTCAAATGAATCCCTAATCAGAGAGCTTATTTATAGGCAAAATGAACAAAGACCTTCCTATACCCTTTTAGAGAGAAGCTCCAACTTCTCTCTAAAAACCCACCCAAACCAAAACCAGCTAGAGGGATGGGAGCTTCGGCTCCTCCTCCCTCCCTCCTTCTAGTTCGGTCTTCCAATGTGTTCCCTCCCTTTCTGTATGTTTTTTTTTTCTTTATTTTTCTTTATTTTTTCAGGCCAAATAAAGGTGAAACATTGATCTAAGGTTTCCCAGTGGCCAAACTCATACACGTGTCCCATCAGGAGATTCCTCACCTGTCGATCTTGCAGATGACCGAATTGGGCTCCAAAAGGAGCGGTGCATTGCACCCACGCACGGGTCAAAGGGCGTGTGTGGCGCCCACGCACTACAACGAGTTTTCTTTCGTTGATGCCACGCATGGCAGCTCTGGGTCCAGCAACTCCAGTATCTTCTAGATCGACCGACAGACATACTCCCAGAATGGCGCGTGTCCTTCACGCACCACTATAGTCCTCTTTGTCAGTGTATTTCATTTTTTGCCAGTATTTTTTTTCAATGTCTGTAATTTTGTTCTTTGTTTGTATGAAAAAATAAAAAAAAATAGGCTATTGGACTTTATATCCGTAGCAGGAAAACCCCTCCTCTTTTGGAGGAGGGTGGTGGTTTTCCTTCTCCTCCTTTTAGGAGGATGAGGGTGGTTTCTCCTTCTCTTCTGTAGGAGGATGGAGGTTGGATACCATTTTCTCCTTTGGACGTAGGGGATGGTTTATCTCTATTTTATACAAAGACTGATACTCTCAGTTGAGAGTTTCTAGAAATTAAGACAATATCCTTCGTAAAGAAATTTATGTGCAGGAAGCTTACAACAGATGTGTAGTTTGGCTTGTATCTTGAGTCACAGTTGTAACTTATAACTTCTTTCATGAAATGAAATGATGTCTATTTCCTATAAAAAAAAATTATGGGCAAAATGCAATATTATGTGTCAAAAATATAAAGGTGGTGATTATTCATTGAATTAATTGATAAAATGTGTGTCTTGTTGTCCTATATAAGTCTCATCCTTTTTTGTATATTCTTTTTTTATTATTATTCCGCTACTCTTATATGTATAGTTATTAGAATAAACAGCTAGATGCATATCTGGCTATACAATTATAAATAAGGTAATGCTACCCCAATTAAATGGCAATATCTAATAGTATCTGCCATTTAATTAGATATTGCATATTTGGCTATACAATTAGATATTGTCATTTAATTAGCAAGTGTTAGATTTCAGACTTATAAGTTTGTATAATGTATTCTATAAGATTATTGCAAAAGTGTTGGCTAACAGGCCTAAGCTCATTCTCCTTGAGATTATTTTGCCAACCCAAACTGCTTTTGTCCTTGGTAGATTGATCTCGGACAACATCATTGTTTCCTATGAAACTAACCACACAATGAACAGCAGAATGAGGAGGAATAAGTTTGGATTTATGGCTTTAAAACTCAATATGAGCAAGGCTTATGATATGGTGGAATGAGATTCTTTTAAACCAGTGATGCACAAGCTAGGTCTTGATGGAAAATGCATTGATCTTATTATGAGATGTATCTGCACAATGGTGCACCCCAATAAGTATTCAGATCTCTAAAAAGAATTAGGCAAGGTGATCATTTATCACCCTATGTCTTTATTATCTACTTAAAAGCCCTTAGCTCCATGCATAATGTTGTAGAATCTCAAAGCCACATCATGGGAATTCCATATTAATCATCTATTTTGATGACAGTTTTACTGTTTTGCAAGGTAAATTCTTTGGAGTGGAACATACTAACGAGATTCTTGGATATCTATGAGAAAGCTTCAATCCAAAAGCTCAACAAGGAAAAACCTCCATATTCTTCAACAGTACTAAAAAGCAAGAAGTCAAAGATATTATTCTTGAACTAGCTAGCATATGATCCTCACTATCCTACGAAAATTATCTGGGCTTGCTTACTATTGTTAGTTAGTCTAGAACAAACCCTTCTAGATCATTGGATAATGTTAGAAAATAGATTAGCAATTGGAAAGTGAAATTCCTCTAATGAAATTTTTCATACAAGCTCTTCCAACTTACAACATGGGTGTTTTTAAGCTTTCAAAGAACTTACTGAGGGAGACTAACATAATACTGCAGTAATTTTGGAGAGGCCAAGAAGAGGAGAAGCACAAGATACATTGGGTAAATTGAAGGCAAATGGGGAAGGCAAAGAATGTAGGTGGTCTTGGATTCAGAGATCTAGAATTGGAGTCTACTACCCCAATGAAAAACTTCAACCTTGCTATGACTGTAGATTCTAGAGTACTACAGAATCTACAATCATTGGCAACCAAGATGTTTAAAACAAATACTACCCAATGGAAATTTTCTTGTAGCAAAGATGGGGTGTATCCTTATTTTATATGGCGAAGTCTTCTGACAGCAAAACCCCTTATTGAAGAAGGTTTGTTATGGAGAATTAGTAAAAATATAGAAAGATAAGTGGATTCCTCGACTAGTATCTTTCAAAATCCAATCCTTTGTAAGGGTACTTCATGATGATGCAAAAGTTAATACCTTGATAGATAGTGACACAAAACAATGAAATGTTCCTTTGGTGAAGTCAATTTTCTCAACCTCTAAGTTTGAGGAAATTTTCAAAATTCCAATCAGTATTTGTAATAGTCCTGATAAACTAGTGTGAAGATGTACTACAAATGAGAAATCCTCAATAACAAGTGCATATTATTTACAAGAAGAACTATAAATGAGAACTTGATCTGGTCAAAGATTTGGAAACACAGGATTGTAAATGCAGGAGAAATTTTTCTATGGAAAGCTTGTCTTAAACCTATTCCAACATAGGTGGATCTATTGAAGAAGAAGATAGTTGACAACCCAACTATTCGATTTGTGTTAAGAGTTCAAAAACTGTTCGAGCATGCTCTATGGAGTTGTAGCTCTACTAAAGATGTCTGGAGACAATGGTCTATGATAATACAAAAGAGCATAATTGAAAATAGTTCTTTTATAGAGGTGGTAGACAATTTTTTCAAATGCATGACAGTGGAGGAAGCTGAAGAGGTTGTAGTGGTGGCTTGGAAGCTTTGGTAGAGAAGGAATGCCTAAGATTTTGGTGAAGATCTCCCGCATCCTAGCACTATAGTGATTCGATCAAAAAGTTACTAGATAATTTCAAAGACTTGCTTCACAAGAGCCCAACCCCAGCGGCCAAGAAAAAAAATCCCAACCAGAACATGGTTGCACCTCCAAAGGATGCTAAAAATAAATTGGAATGCAGCTGAGTCAAAACTCACCACAAATTTGGCATTGGAGTTGTGGTTCGTGATTGGAAGGGACGTGTGTTAGCAACTTTAAGAGCAAAGAGGTCCCTCTTTTTCCCATATGCATATCTAGCTGAGACCCTTCTTGCACTTCAAACTGAAATACTATGCACAAAACTTGGTTTAAGACGAATCATTAGAGGGTGATGCTTTAAGAGTGGTTAATGCTATTTCAGGCAATGAGGAGCAATGGAGCAACGCTGGCATGCTTATAGTTGATACCAAAAAAATGCTTGGAAAGATTGATGAGTGGGTCAATCCAACATGTGACGCTGGACATAATTGAGATTAATTCTACCAGTTAATTCCAACAGATAATCAAAACAAATAAGACAAGTCAGACTTAAATAGCTGCAAAATTGGAAATTACAATGATTTTTTCAAAAATAGAAAAATCTAAATTATTGTATGAAAATTAAATATATAAACAAACAAAAATCCTACAAGAAATTTGGCCAAAATTGAAATCAGAATTACTCTAAAACTCGAAACTAAATATTTACTAACAAGGTAAGAATGAGCGTAAATATATGATTTTAGGGAAAATAACTTATATTATTATGAAGTGATTTAGGAGAAAATAACTGATACCCCATATCAATTTGGGTTTGCACCATTCTCACCAGGTTGGAGAGAATTCGCCCTTGAATTCTAAACTTTCTTGGCTCGATCTTTCGGATGTCCAATTAGACCAATCTTTGTTTCCATTTGTTGTATCGTCTCGATGATCTTGGAAAAACTAAAATTGATTTGATCTGTTCGTAAAAAAATTATATTGAACATCTTATACTCTAAAATTAAGTTTCTTTCTCATATCTCAAATCCAAATATATATATATATATATATATATATATATATATATATATATTTTGCATAGGAGAATTTGAAAACAAAAATCCTCAACTCTAAGAAAATCAAGATAGTAAATTGTCTCAAAAGTTGTTCCATGATCTTCAAACTTCAAAACTTTAGTACCATTTTCTTTTTCAAATTTTCTATATTTCCAAGAAAAATAGTTACCTCATCCAATAGGTTATCCTCATCAGGATAGATATCGTAAATTGGTAAAGAGTTCCATCCTATGGACAAATGTTCATCCTCAAACTTTTCTTCCTCAGAAAAGTAAATCCACTCAACCTCATGCAATAAATTAACAAAACCTTCAGCCTAAAGAGTACCAGAAAATTTTGATAAATCAATTATGAAATTAAGGTTCCCATGACGCTCCTCCCTATCATAGTATTTAAAAATAGAGTACGATTATGATACGGGTTCTCAAAACTGGAATTAGAATCATGATCTTCCATCTCACGATCGTTGATATCCTGCGTTGTTAGACGCCCAGTTAACTCTGCAACCTGTGATCTCTACAAATCCTCAATCATCACATCCTGAATGCTATGATCATAGTGCAGGACTTCCTCGTTCGGAACCAGCTCATGACGATCACGACCATGAGTACCAACCATGGAAATGATGAGATATTACCTTAGGAAAGATGTTTAAAGTCTTATGCCGACTAATGCTGGATAGAATTGAGATTAATTTCAATGGCTAATTCCAACAGATAATTGAAACAGAGAAGACAAGAGATTTGCCCAAAACACAGAAAAAAACTTTGAATAATATTGATTAATAGTAAAATTTGAAAATTATTTTATGAAGCCCACAAGCTGGACTTAAATGGCTACAAAATTCAAAATTATGATGATTTTTCTAAAAATGAAAAAACTAAAATTATTGTATGAAAATTAAATATATAAATAAACAAGAATCCTACAAGAAATTTGGCCAAAATCAAAATCAGAAGTACTTCCAAAATTTGAAACCAACTATTTACTAGTAAGGCAAGAATGAACATAAATATATGATTTGAGAGAAAATAACTGATATCGTAAATATAAACTTCGAGGAAAAAAAATGATATAACTGATACCCCATATCAATTTGGGTTTGCACCACATGTTCCAAGGGAAGCAACCATGATAGCCCATGAATTAGCAAATAAAATATTATGGATTTTGATAATTATCTAGTTTGTGTTCATTCGATCCCTTCTAAGGGTACGTGCTTTCTAATAAAAGTTTTTTATTTTTATTTTAAAAAAATAAAAATAAAAATAAAAAACCCTTATAAGTAATCTCATTAACAAAAAAAACTTTACAATTAAGAAAATCTATTTTTTAAGAAGAATGAGATTAAATAAAAAAAATTATTATCATTGTTTAAATAATAAATAATCTAAAAAACAAATATAGACCAAAAAGGATCTTCAAGAGCTGGACCGCCCCCGGCATGATTTGGGTCACCCTTATTTGGGTCACTTCCCAGTGGCCGCACTGTATTTTTTCTTGTCGTGCCGGAAAACTCTTGCAGCAAAGTGCCAGATATATAGCATGCAGAGACTTTTTTTTTTTTTTTTTCTCTTTAATGGGTTTTCCAAATTTCCTAGCATCATTATAGAACAAAATTAAGGGTCCCTAGCTATGAACTACAATATAACTCACAAACTATCAACTCGTTGTCACTTATTTTCTAAAGGCTTTGTTTGTTTTCAAAACCAAAACTTTAAATTTTAAAAATTTTGAAAATCTTTCATTCCATCATTACAACTTTTCTAAATCTTCATACAAAATAAAATAAACAATTCAACTTTTTCAAATCCCAAAATAAATATAATATAAAAAATATTTAACAATATTTTATTTAACTTTCCAACTTTAATCTCATCTCATTTCATCTCTGAAAATAAACGAGGATACTTTTAACTTTCATAAATGTCATTGATTTTTTTTTTTTTAAAATAAGAGTCTAGAAGTTACAACTCTTAATGATCAGGATTGCTTAATTTGTGAAGCTTATATATATATAATATATATATATATATGTATATATATATACTTCTAATAAAATCACTACCTCTTAATTAAAACTATAGACGTTGTTTAAATTTTCTAAGGAAATTCTTTTTCTCAGCATATTCATGCTTTTATAATTATTTAGCAGCGAATTGCTGATAATTCTAATTATTAAGAATAATGATATCTATATAAGATATTTCACAACACGAACACATTTTGTAAAATATCGAGTACAAGGGGATAGAACTTTTTCCTGAAGACATGAACTACAAGAAGTTTACTACTATTAAAAAATAAAGTTACAAGAAGTTTAGAAATTAAAAAATTAAGCTCGATTGTATGATGATCTGCAACCCTTGATCTTGATCACAAAGTACTGGATAATGCTAATTTAGACAATACAAGTACCCATGCATGCAGCTATATCAACCTTTACTATCCCAGGTCTCCATGGCTTCTTTCTCAGCAAAAGCCACTGCACGAGAATTGCTGGGATGAACTTTCTTATACACCCAGAAGAAACATCCGCTGGATTTTTCCTCCTTGATAATGACCTGATCATTTGCATCCTGCATTCTTGCTGATCTTTCTTCCCCTTGGATCGTCTTCATTTTCTCTTTGTGCAGATTTCTCAACACGTGGATTTCAGCGAGACTGTATCCCGCTGCCATTGTTGCCAAGAAGCTTGTAGTATTTCGATGTGTAGCTCTGGCCTTGAGAGAGGATGATTTATACAGGGGGATTGGGGTGGGGAGCAAGGAAGCACTCATCCATGAATAATGCAGTGAAAGGTCTTGCGCGTTGGAATCATTCTATTATTGAATGTTTTCATGGCGGATTGGATGTTCTGCAGACAAAGACAGAATTGGTGCGGTCCATGCAAGCTATCGTTTGGGCAGTTGGGCTGCTGCTTTTGAATGGAACTTGGTGACCAAGGCATTGACCGGGTCTACAATAACGTTGATGGTCAGGTAGCGTACCACGTGTGAGATTTATATCAGGATGATAGGATGAAATGAATTGAAATAAAAATTTAAATTTAAATAAAATATTATTAGAATATATTTTTTAATATTATTTTTATTTAAAAATTTAAAAATTTTAAATTATTTATTTTATTTTATGTGAAAATTTAAAAAAATTATAATAATTAGATGAGATAGGAAGAAAATAGTTATAAAAATAAACAAAGAAAATTCTCTTTTTTTATCTCAAAAGCTTCTCACTTCTCCTATGATTATTACCGTTGATACACCACATTTTAAGTAATCATCTATTTCAAAGAGAGAAACGCTATAAGAAAATTTTATATTATGTATTTTTATTTAATTAATATATAATTTGTTATTTTTGTTATAATTCTACCTTAATATTCAAATATGTCTGTGTTTAAGTAGAATAACAAAAATGACAAATTACATATTATTTAAGTAGAGATGTATAATATAAAGTTTTTATATAGAATTTCTCTTTATAACATTGAAATATATATAAAGTCATTTAACATATTTTTTTTAAAGAAGATGATGGTAATGTGGATATATTAGTGCAAAATATATTAGTGGAATGTCTTCAATGGCGGATTGGATGATCTGCAGACAAAGACAGAACTGGTAGGGTCCATGCAAGGAATTGCTTGGGCGTTGGGCTGCTGCTTTTGGATGGAACTTGGTGACCAAGGCATCAACCGGGTCTACAAACACGTTGATGGTCAAGGACTCAAGTAGCGTACCACGTGTGAGATTTAGAGATTTTTTTTTTTAATTTTTTTTTTTTAAATCTCAAAAGCTTCTCACTTCTTCGATGATTATTACCGTTGATACACCACATTTTGAGGAATTATCTAGAGAAACAATACAAAAAAACTTATACTATATATATATATATATATATATATATATATTTATAAGGAGTAGATGTGTGTGATGTAAAGTTTTTTATATAGAATTTTTCTTTAAAAGATTGAAATATATATGAAGTCATTTAACATATTTTTTTTTTTTTAAAGAAGATGATGTGGATGTAGATATATTATTAGTGTTGAATAGAAGGAAGACTTCAACGACCCATGAAAAAAAAAAGACCAATATTATGTTTAGGGAGTCGAAGAAGGGGCAAAAAATACTTTCCGCATGTCCTATGACACCATAATTGACTAAACTGTAAGCTAATTCATTATCTTCTCTATAAACACATTTGATGCTAATGTATCACATCAATACATGATATCACTGATAAGATTTAGGACGGACAGCAATATTACTAGTATACCGAGTACATCATTTATCACTAATTTTTATAATTGTGTTAAATAGAGAGTAATTATATAAAATTTAAGGAAATAATTATGTTACGTTGATTAATGTATTGTTTTGTATTAAGCAATGAGGTGAGATCTTATTTTGTTGCCACGTACATGGGTATATTATATTTGACTTGATGAGTGGATGGCTGTGCATGACTAGAATACAAAGAACCAAACAAAAGAGCTTGAGCTAATTGTATAAATTATACCTGCAGTAATTAAGAGCCTTAAGCCTTAAGTATTGCAAAAATTGTGCCAAAATTTCTAATTAAAGAGTCTTACTATGCATCAGCAACTGTTTTCCATCCCACACTGCACACGATTTTTTGTTTATTTTTTTAAAGCATACCCTCATCACCGAATCCAACTCATCTCTCTCATTTACGTATCTCTCCTCAATCTCTCTCTTCAGCCTCTCTCTCTCTCCTAAAGCTCTCTCAAAACCCTCTCTCTCTCTCCTCAAGCTCTCTCATCAAGCTGTCCGGTTGATTCAACGAGGAGGGGAAACTTAAAATGCAGAACCAGTTGACATGTAGGGTGTCAGAGTGTGGGGTTTGGCACAATGGCTTATGAGAAGATCTTTTCCTAATTAAAATTGAAAAAACAAATTTTTGTGCAAACTAGCTAGAATTGATTAAAACCAATTTGTGGGTGGCCAACCCTCGACCTCTGGGGTGGTGGCGTTTTTTCTTTCTTTTTGTTTTTATAAGAGTTTCTTTATTTACAAGTTGGTATGAGAGATACACCATCTAAATTGTCTACATTAAAAGATTTAATTTGCAAGTTGTGATTTGAATTTTAAACCTCTCTTACAAACCACATCATGCTAAGTCAATAATAAGAAGAATGCGTCATCCACACCGACTTAAAAGGCATGTTTCGACTCTTGGAGTATCTCACAATCTTGTGAATAGTTGTGAAATGGTTTGAGTAATAATATTTTATTAAGTTTTGAAAAATGAGAGAGAAAAAATTGAATAAAAGTATTATAATGTTAAAAAATTGTTTGGATATTATTTTTGTTTTAAAGTTTGTAAAAGTTATTATTATTCTTGTGTTTAAATAATGATTAAGTAATAGCTAGACAAAAAAGTCAAAAATTTAAAATTGAAAAGCATTTTATATGTATGGTCACATTTGGGAATTAAATTATGAAGTTTTTTAAAATTCTGGAAATTCTTGTAGTGTTCAACATCCCTTAAAGTAGCTATGTTAGTTAGTGATCATAATGTAGGGGTGCAATTCGGTCCGGTCCGGTGATGGACCGAAATTTTTGGTCCATCATTTTTCCTGGACCGGACCGGACTGAACATCCCTAGGGACCAGACCGGACTAGTAGCTATCGGTCCGGTCTAATTATTTTTTTATTCTTTTTTGAAATAAAATAATAAAAAAATGATTTAAATTACTAATTTAAAATTAAGTGAATTATTAATGTAATTATGTAACTAACTTAATAAAAATGTATTTATATGGTCAATGATAATAAATTAGATGAAAATTATATTATTAACTTATATGATTACTATATAATTAGTTAAATTGATATTATACATTAGTTAATTGATAGAATATTAATTTGTTAATAACATATTTAAAATTTTTTATTTTTAATCGTGATAGGTTAAAATTATATAATAAATTACAATTATTATATAAATAATATATATAAAATAATATTTTTTTTAATTCAGTCCGGTCTGATCTGATCCGAGGTGAGAAACCCCTAAATCAGGACCGGATTGTACCAACTTCGATTCAGTCCGGGATTTGGACTGACCAGCTAACACCCCTAATCATATGAAGTTTTTTGGAGTCAATGCAGGCTATAACCCATTGGGTTCATAAGGATGAATTCAAACCCTTCAAGGTCTTGATGCTTGGGGGAGATAATATATACTTCCATATTGCGACTTTTATACTATTTACAAAAAAATTTAAAATTGAAAATATTAATTTATTTTCAATATGATGAATTAATATTGTAGTAGGTGTGTCTTCCAGGCCGAATTGTAAGTAGAATCTTTGTAAAATTAAAAAAAAAAAAAAAAAAAAAAGAAACTAACAACTTACAAAAAAAAAAGAAACTAACAACTTAAAAAAAAAGAAAGAAAGAAGAAGAAGAAGAAAAGAAAAAAAACTAACAACTTACAAATAAAGCATAAAAAGAAATGTATAGATGACAGAAAAGGGAAACCAAACCATTTCCATTAAGATCTCACGTGATTGTCTTTATAAAATGCTTTCAAAGTATTTGTGTGCTACAACATTGATACCAAATCTCAATTAGGTAGTACTTGGTCCTAAATACTCCCAAAATGAGAATTGAAAAGGCTTTATTTGTGAAGATTTTCTAGCCTCCTTGAAGCTTCCAATACACATTGTCTACGCCCCAAATGCACTGACTCGGATATATTCTTCCCCACTAGGACCAAATCCTCTGTTAGGCACTGTCACCATGTCTATTTTCTCAAGAATCTCACTGAATACATCCCAAGAACTCATACCAGGAAAATGTACCTATATATAAGGTGCATTTTTGCCTCCATAAACCTTTAACCCAAGTGATTCAAATATTGCACCAGCTATTGTTTCATTGTTGGCCTTGTAATAATCAACACATCACTTAGGGCCTGCAACAGACATTTCAAAAGGAAACCCCGTGAATTCTCATTCAAGAGATCAACTTCATTGCAACCAAGCTATATTGTCTTTCATAGTCGTACTTGTTGATGGGACACCTCAAGTAGTTTTATATGCAAATCACTGAAATGAGAGTTGCTTAAGTATTTCGCATAGCAGATGTGACTATAGATTACAGAATCTAAAGTAAAGAACCGCATTTCTCCATATTAATGCAAAGGGTGGATAAAGACAACAAAAAAACCTTCTTGGGAAAGGCATGCTAGTCCCCTAGCTTGAGCAATACTTGATGCACCATTGAAACAGGTACACACAATGCAATTATAATCCTTAATGACAAGAAATTTGTTTGAGTACAAAAGCTCCTTAGGGACCATTATCCAACCAAGGCAAACGCCTATGAAACCAGCAAATTTGGAGAAGGATGAAACTTCAATGGCAACCTATTATATTCGATCGTGTATGTCCCAGATAGTTAATCCTCTTACAAATCAAATCATGTCATATTTACTCGAAGGGAGTGTCTTGCAAAGATAATGTGTTTGGAAAAATTGTTATCAACCATAAGATGATTTATTCATGCAAGTGGCAAACATGTTTGGCTCTAGGAATTTAGATTGATCTAGGACTTTTATCTGTAATATAAGTAGGTAGATGACCCCCATCTCTCACCCGAACAGAACCCAATGTCGTACGACAGTTGACACAATTACAGTTAAGAATTCAAAGCAAGTACTCAGTCCCTTTATTATGAGAGGGAAGGCAAACCACCATCGTCGAGGAGGGCTTCTAGGATGGAGAAAGATCTATGGAAAGTAAAGATCACGAAAAAGAAAGCTATTGCAACGGGCAAACGTAGACAAGCATAATTTTTTAATAATTGTTTCCTATATGTTTATATATTTATTACTTATAGTTATCTGAAACTAATTTTGTTTCTCTATTCTTAACGGCCTGGGCAAGATACACCAGTCCTAGACACATATAGGAATTTATTTGGCTCACCTGTCAGTTTAATAATTTCAATCATATTTGATGTTTCTCGAGCATGTTATTATTGTACTAATACAATTTATTTAGTATGCCTAGAGTGCGCCAGACAGCTCAAACTTGCACACTAGCAAAACCCAGCTCGGACACCAGTGGTTAAGACTCAAGGAAGTGGATTGAAAAGTTTAAAACTAATTGCATATTATTTGGACCATTAAGAAACTACCTCGTTCATTATTTACATATTTTAACAGTATATATACATACCAACAAAAATATCACATATAATATTTGTATATTATTCATTACAAATACAACTTGGATTGGATGGACCACAGCCAGAGAAGTATATACGAGACACAACCTGATCGAGAAAGAAGTACTTGAATTGTAATCCATGTATTGAACTTGGATTGGGTCTAATGTAATTTTTGGAGAAAATTCATATTTATGTATTTGGTAGTGTAATCAGAGAGTGTAAAATGTGATCATCCCACTGTTTAATGAGAACTTTGTTGGCAAAATGAAAATTATGTATGGCATTGACAATGTAAGCTATGTATTTTGGTACTAACGTTGTGTAGTACATTGCATCTTGAACAGAGTCACTCAATTGCTAATAAGACAGAATTGCACAATTGCTAAAATCACAAAGTTAAACAATTGCTAAAACAACATCACAAAAATCTTATAAGAAGTTACATCAATGATTACAAAAGTGGGTACCTATATAGTGCGTACAAAATTAGGCCCTTTAAATGCCTGAAAAACTATTACATGTTACATGCACAATAAATTTTTTCGTACAAACATAAGAGCATCTTGCGTTCACAACAATCCTATTAAATAACATGAAACGAGTATGGCAAAGCCCTAGTACACCTGAAGTAGTGTGCGTGAATGCCGCACATCGGGACTTGACTCAAGGTACGATGAACCAACAATGCTAAAGAGTCTGACGATGACATTCCAATTGTCACAAATGCTCTAACCTGCAAACAAATTTTAATGAAGTAAGTAAGTTGTGAGCTACTTAAGTCAAATTCAAGCCAGGTTAAAAATTAAGTGAAGTTTGCTTATGTTCATGTTTATCAATTAATTTGGACTCTTCTAATTATCTGGGTTTAAAATTAAGTGAAGTCTGATTATGTTCATGGTTAAAAATAGAATTTTTTGTTTTTTAACTTGGTTTTCCTTGATGTATCCTTGACTTCATTTTTTTTAGTTGCCCATAGAAAGTCATCTGAACATTTTTTTTCCCATACAATATCCCCTTTGGAAAAGAACCTTCAACATATAAGTTCTTTTGTATTAAATTTTAATACACTCAACTGGTCTAGATTTATTCACTCTGACATTCCAACGAGCTTCTGTGGAAGAAGCCAAAAACTTATAGAGCAACAGAATCACCTGGAGTTTCTTCGTTACGATATTGTAATCAAAGATTGTCCAATCCCACTTATTTTAAACTTGGATGCTAAGGTTGTAGAAAATCCTAAACATTCTCTGCTGAAAAAGAAAAAGAAAAAAAAAACCCAATGGGTGATATAGATTATAGGGGCATATGAACTTATAAACCAAGGTTTTACAGTATGCAAATACTCTTGTTTGAACTTCCCAAGGAGTTTTTATGAACCAAGTACCTTACACCATTTAACAATTCAAATTCGAAAAAAAAATATATTCTATAAAGATGTCATATCAGTCAGGTTAGTTAACCAAGCCAACTCTATCAATTAATGCACTCAAATGTTCAAGATTATTGAGAAAGATCGTTAGTTTTACCCCTTGCTATTTTTGAACTCCAATAAGCAGAAAAATTAATTGAAAACCTAAAGTAGAAGCAAGTATTTACTTGACATCCTTATTCCAAAGCTTGATGTATGAATCAAGAGGACAACACTTCCACCACATGTTATCTAATACATTACTTGTTCTACATTTAAAGTCTTTCATGGGCCATGGCCTTAACCCAGGTATAATTTTAACCAATTGGTATCTGCCTCACAGTACACACACAAACATGACATTAGTTTGATGACCAGTTCTAGACATGTAGCAATACCATTTCAAATGGACACACATAGAAAGAGAACTAACATATTATTGATCCTCTGAAATAAATGGCATACAACTTATTTGGAATTTTTTTTTTCAAAACATCCTCTAATAGTTGACTAATCATGACTTACACGAACCCCTAATTAAGAAAGCATTAGCTCCTGTTGAGCCTCCCTTCCTTTTAACAGAAGATAAGTCGATATGGGACATAATGATGTATTGCGTCCCCTATGCATCGACATTAATCTTGTACCAGTTGGACGCAAAAGAGACCAAAACAACAACAACAACAACAACAATAATAACAAACGAGAGAAACGTTAGCGGTATGGACGTACATAAGATCTTTTGGTATGCATTGGTTTGGCATGTGTTCATATTCCAACAGAGGATAAATAAATAAAAGATGACATTTTTCAGAACATATCAATGAAAAAAAGAAGGGGGAGTGATCTTACCAATCCGCCGGTTGCCTATGATTCAAGAGAGAGTGTGTTTGTGTGTGTGTGAAGAAAACTTGTGGGGTTTGTGATTTTGAGGAAAAACGATTCGTGATGGAGAGGATGTTATGTGCCTTAGGGTTTGGACTCTTATATTTCATGTTGTGTCTTATGTTCCTTAACGGCGTCTTTTACTTATTATTTTGTGTATGTGGACTGGGTCTTCCATAAGGGGCTTGGGCTTGTCGTGGTCAATTTGTAAGTAAAGGATTAGTGGGTTAGTTATTTAGTTGGAGTCAGTTTGTTAGTGGGCCAGTTACCACATCTATAATGTGGGCAGTTAAATTGTAGTCTATTTATTTTGCTAGCAGATGAATGAATGAAGTATATGCATTTTTCAGTTCAATTGAGAGCACATGAGGCCTTGTTACCTCAAATTGCCAATAAATCTTTACAAGCTTTTATAATAGCATATTTACAATCATAATAATGGTTTGAGAGCAGCATTCTGCGACATGGCGGAAGGCACTCGACAGGCCTAGCTGGCAGAAGCAATGGTGTCCTTGAAGGGGGAAGGTATGCATCTGCGAGAAGAGTAAGAGAGACAAAAGAATATATTAGAGGCAGTATTGCAGTAGATTAATAATTTGGTAGTAAGTTATGAGCAGTTAGCACTACTGGTAGCAAACTAGAATTTTGGAGAGGGGTCATCAAATCAAAACACCAAGGTTAGTAACAACTCATTGTTTGAAGGGAATGGAGGAATACAGGCCAAGTCACTTTGGTTGGATTTTCCTAAATTTGTTGGAATAGATCCTATGGAATGGATTCTGAAAGCACAACAATTTTTTGTTTACTATCACACACCAGATGACCAAAAGTTACATATAGCTTTTTTCCACATGGAAGGCAAAGCCCTCTCGTGGTACTGTTGGTTAATGGATTCAAGCCCAGTGTAATCATGGGATGAGTTTGGTCTATCACTTAAGGGAAAGGTTTTCTAAGAAAGGGATCTGTTATGTGCCTTAGGGTTTTGACCCTTATGTTTCGTGTTGTCTTATGTTCCTTCTTAACCGGCATCGAGTACTTATTGTTTTGTGTCCGTGGATTGGGTCTTCATAAGGGACCTAGGCTTGTCGTGGTCATTTGTAAATTAAGCATTAGTGAGTCAGTTATTTAGTTGGAGTCAATTTGTGAGTATACCTGTTACCACATCTATAATGTGGGCTGTTAAATTGTAAACTATTTATTTTGCTAGGAGATGAATGAATGAAGTATCTAGCATTTTTCAGTTCAATTGAGAGCACAGGAGGCCTTGGCACCTTGAATTACCAATAAATCTTTACAAGTTTTTATAATAGCAAATTAACAATCAGAACATAGGAGGTCATTGAGAGTGTGGGGATTGGAGGTTTCTTAACCCATATATCCTAGGGGTAGGAACTTGGAGTATATTGATATGGATTTCTTTCGAATGTTAGGTTCAAGATATCTCATGTTGTTGCTATATTATAAAATTTCTAGTCTAGGACTTGCGAAATCAAAATCAAAATCGAACCAGTTACCTAAAGGCCTTGATTGATTGCCCAATTTCACCCTTGAAATCTGTTGTGCGGTCGAAATCGAAATCTCTTCTTTCCGTTTCATTTTGGTGTGTGAGCTTCCTTCTGTTCGTTTTGGTATGTGAGATTAAGATTGGGGCATAGTGAATGAACAGAGGTCGCTGGCTTCAAGAAGGAGGAGGGACGTCGATGGTACTAGGGAGAAGGGGACGTACAGAGAAGGGAGAAGGAAGAAGCCTCTCGATTTCACTCAATCAAAACGGTGTGTTTTGACAAACTAATTGAAGCACACTGTTTCACTCAATCCTACCTCCCCAATTGGTCTCTCAATTTTCATCTCTCCTTTAAATGAAACACATCGTTTCATTAAGATGATGTGGCGATTACACACCGGTTGCATTTAGCATTTTTCTTATAAAAGATATATATTTATATATATAAGAATAATTCTTATAATCAGTCACAATTCACTATCCTACACCCCACACCCTATTAAAAACATGATATTCTAAAAAAAATGTCAACATGGGGATGTGAGGATGAATAGTAGCTGATGTATAGTAAAATCCTATATAAAAGAAAATTACCGATTCATATTTTATTTTATTTTTATTATTTAATTGTTAAGAAAGTATTTAATAAATTTTTTTATTTATTCTTTTAATATTGAAAAGAATTTAAAAAATTCATAAAAAATAAAAAAATATATTTTACAGCCTGGTTTGTTTTCGCAGATGAGATGAGATGAGTTGATATAAAAATTGAAAGTTGAATAAAATATTGTTAAAATATATTTTTTAATATCATTTTTGTTTTGGAGATTTGAAAATTTTGAATTATTTATTTTATTTTGTGTAAAAAATTTAAAAAAATTATAATGATAAGATGAAATTAGATAAAATAAAATGAAAATTTTTATAAAAGTGAACGTCGCCTTATAACGCGCTACTCACCGGCCCAGCAAGACCTCTTAAAAACAAAGACACAGCTAATATGCTTATCTGACGGTAACGTCGGTAAGAAGGGAGAAGCTCATGTTGTTTAACATAAGCCTTTCCTCATCTTACTACTTCCTCCGAACAAGTTGATTCTCTCTCTCTCTCTCAAAACCCTAACCCTTTGTCCTTTACAGATTCTATGGCTATTCGATCAGGTCAGAGTCTACTCTCTCGATTTATACATATATGTCTTAATTGATTGTATGCTTTAATTCTGCCCTTTTCAATTAGCGCCCAGCTGAATTTTCTACTCTCCCCTGCTATGAAATTTGAAATTGTATCTCGTAAATGTGTGCATATGTGAAGATATTGCGTGTATAATTTCACTTCAATGGAGAGAATAAAATTTAGGATGATTAATTTTGTTCTCATGTTATGGATTTCTTGATGTTTCTAAAAAGCTTTTAATGGTTGCTGAGGTCTGAGAGGCCTTGCTGGAATAAATTAGATAACTGTTCTGAATTTTACCTTATTTTATTTTTTGAGAAAAAAATTCGATCTTTGTATTTTTCTTCCAGGTGAAGAAATGGAAACCTGCACTTCATTGAAATAAAACATTATGAATTCAGATATTCGTAGTCTCGGTTTTGACAAGGAACAACTTTGGGAAACTTATTCATTTTAGCAAAAATAAAATAAAATAGCTATCTCGTATTCACATTGTCGGAAATTGAGAACATAATAAAACACTTCCTCAACTATGAATAACCTTGCAATCCTCACAGCAGCTTGGGTAATGATGTTTTGTGAGTGTAGCATGTGGGGTTTCAGTATTGAAGAATGAAGCCTTTTTTACATTCTTAGATGTCGGGTATCTCTTGCAAATTTGTAGGCATCTTCGTTTAATGTGAAAAAGTTGGTTTAATCTACTCACGCTTGCTCCAAGTTGCCAAACCCATTTATAAACATTACAACTGTGTGGTCCTTGATTACTACACTACTAAATCATGTGATGGGCGTACATTGAAATGAGTGATTGTACTTGGGGATGGTTAAGGTGCTAATCAATTTTTTCCTTCCCCTCCAAATATTTTTTGCAATGCTGCTCACTTAAGAATAGGAATATTATGGTTTTTACGTCGTATAATGATTTTTCTGCTTTTCCCCAATTTTTCCAGACATCTACTTTTGCATTTAATTTATGCAACAGGATTCAAATACTGTTTTGTTGAAGATACAGTTATTCCATATTTACTTAAAATGCCTCTATTGTCTGTTTTCTAGGTCCCTGAAACTTCATCTCTTCAAATTTGTGACATGAATGTCACTTATTATCCTTGGTCTTTGGCAGGGTCATTTCTGATTGCATTAAGATTTTCTATTTCATGCTTTATAAGAATTTAAGCGTGATTAGATGCTTTTATCAATCCCAGAAGGCCATTAGTGTACTCATTTCTGTTCATAGGCTCCCTCATTCAGGAATCTTCAGCACTATGAGAGAAGTTGATATAAAAGGTGCTTCTAGTTTGTGTAGCGTTGTATCTGATGGAAAATCTGAAATACCACAAATTGTATCTGTTGGTCAGAATACGGGAAAGTCACCCTTAAATGTACAATCCACCCCTGAAATCGAAAAGAGGTATGTGCATCATGTTTATGATGCTATTGCTCCCCATTTCAGTTCAACCCGGTTTGCGAAGTGGCCAAAAGTGGCCACCTTTTTATCATCTTTGCCTTCAGGATCCCTCGTTCTCGATGCAGGATGTGGTAATGGTAAATACTTGGGTCTGAATCCTGATTGCTTTTTCATAGGAAATGATATAAGTGCTCCCCTTATCAAAATTTGTGCGGATAGAGAGCATGAGGTTCTGGTTGCAGATGCAGTAAATCTTCCTTACAGAACTAATTTTGGTGATGCAGCAATCTCTATTGCTGTATTACATCATCTAAGTACAGAGACTAGGAGAAAAAAAGCAATTGAAGAATTAGTTAGAGTTGTCAAAAAGGGAGGCCTGGTTCTGATAACCGTTTGGGCTGCAGAGCAAGAGGATAGATCATTGGTTGCCAAATGGACTCCACTTACAGAAAAGTATGCTGAAGAGTGGATAGGACCAGGTAGTCCTCGTGCTCGTAGCCCTTCGTCCTTACTGTTACAAAGCATCCCTGAAAGTGAGGAGAATGGTTCAGGAGAGAATGTGAAAGATTCCAAGGAGTGTTCAATGGAGAAGATGCATGAAATCATTCATCTTACATCTCAAAGTAACAATGATTCAGTTACCTTTGAACATGAAAAGAATACCAACAGTCAACAGGAGTATTTTGTTCCTTGGCACCTACCCTATCACCGTGCTGAAGTAAGTGGTGTTTCTGCTTCTGCTCTTGCAGATGGTCTGGCTAAGAAAG
Source organism: Cyclocarya paliurus (assembly GCA_029856935.1). Lineage (NCBI taxonomy): Eukaryota > Viridiplantae > Streptophyta > Magnoliopsida > Fagales > Juglandaceae > Cyclocarya > Cyclocarya paliurus. Next base: position 25,235,899 of record CM056957.1, on the reverse strand, counting down.
ATGATAAGAAGGGTGCTGTAGTCTACAACAGATATTATCATGTTTTTAGTGAAGGCGAGCTTGAAAGGTGGCTTATTACTTTCTTTTATCTGTTTTCATTTGGACTTGAATTTTTTTTTTTTAAACATTAGTCATTTTTCGTATAAATACTTGTTATGTGTGATTTTCTATCAATTGATTATGAATCACTTAAAAAGGGATTTCTGACCTATTGTCTCCTCTTGCTCGAATTATCTCATATGTTGCTAGGTGGTGTAGAATATGTGCTCCCACTGGGACTTGATTTTGATGTATAATATAGATCCCTGATCACAATGTATTGTCTGCTCCATACTTACTGATTTAACATATCGCAAGAATATATTGGGATAACATTGACCTGCTTATGGAGAGTGAAGCAGGCAAGATATGGGGAGCAATGTAAGAGGACATGCATAAAAGAGATTTTAGTGATGAATTCAATTTTACTATGCTTAGTTAGTACTCATCAGCCGATTTTATGAACTGGTCTTTGTGTGTGGGAGATTAAGATGCATCTTATATGATTAGGAATGTGTGGCTGAAAGTCAGATTTCCCTTCCACGATCACATAACATGAATGCATATGTCTATGCAACTTTGTTCCATTAAGACTATTTACTGCACAGGGAGGGGGCCAATTGTGCTAACTGAAAGTCCTAATATGAGAAGAGTCCCATTGATATCAGTGTTGAAGAAACTTTAAACAAATCCTAGGAAGTTCCAGTTAACATTTGGTGTTCTTAACTATTTTGAAGTGTGCAACTGGCCATAATCCTCCATTGTTTTCCCCGGCTTTTTTTTAGTGCTATTCTGAGATTTATGGATAGAATGTATTAATTATTTTGCTTTTATATGATTTTATAATCTCATTTTACTCTTCACTCTGTTCATCGTTGCCTTGACATGCTTTTGTTTGCATGATTGATGATGTTTTCTTCCTTCTTGTTTGATGTTCCTTTCGGCAGGTTAGTATCTGGTATGGACAATGTAGTCATTGTTGATCGGTTTTATGACAAATCAAACTGGTGTATCATTCTTGAGAAAATTCTATGACAAATCAAACTTGATATCTTGCTGAGACAAATGGAATTATATATGTGAGAGACGGTTGATCTTTTATGCAAAGGGATGGGCTGCAAGTGGTGAAGGCTTGGTCCCATTTTGGAGTTGGGAAACACTTAAGTCTTGTATATGTGATTTGTAGTTGAGGGTTTGTTTTTGTTTGTTGTTTCTATTTTTTCTTTTTGTTTTTGACACAGAGCACCCTGGACTGGAGGTTATTAAGCATTGGTATTCAAAGGGATGTATTTTACCATTACGTGGGGAGTTTGGGTAATTCAATGTATTTTAACCATGCATTGTTTAAGCTAGGGATGTTTTTAAAGGTGCTGCTATATATGACGCCTAGAAAGAGAGAGAAATAGTAATTAGATGCGGCTATATGTGCATATGTAGTAGCAATCAACCACTGGATCAAATTTCTCTTCTTCTGTCTAGACATCCATCGAATATCAGTAGGCTATTTCTTTTTCCCCTAGCATATCAATTGGTTATTATTAATACAAAAGAAGAACATTCGCAGTATGAGGGAAAATAGAATGCAATGAACGGAGAATCCCCAAATAAGCTGTAAGTCAAGAGATTCGTCTATAGTTTCATTAACAACTTAAAAATTCAATTTTCTTTTTTTAAATGCACTTCTAAAAACCTCAAGATTATTCCAATCTATCAACCTACCTTGAGTCTGCATTTGGATGTTAAACTGAGCTGAACTCAGTTATTTAAGAATAGTAATGAATTGAGTAGTAGGAGTTATGTGAGGTCTATCTAAAATGAGTTTAAAGTGTGATTGGATGTTAAGATGGGTTTAGATATATTTATGAGAATTTGTAAGTTGGTGGGACCCATGAATGTTCACTGGCAGTGCTTGTCCCCCATCGCGCTAACCTGCAGTGATTTTGTGGAAAAAAAAAAGATGTCCTAGCTGGAAGAAAGAAATCACACAGAGAAAGAGAGAGTTGATACTTGTCAGAGAAAGAGAGAGATGATGGCTTGACAGCAGAGAGAGAGATAGAGTTGACAGGAGAGAGAGAGTTACGAAAAAAAAAAATAAAGCTGGGAGATTAGCTTTTGTCAATCCATCTACAAGAACAAAATTTACCGAATTCACGTGTGAAAGCAGTTCATTTAGTTGTTTTGATGGTTGAAGGAGTTTAAAATGGAGGAAATTCAGCTGAATTTGGGAACCAAACATAGCTAACAACATCAGCATTGGTTTATACAAAGTTTTAGACAGAGTTTGTGTGATATGGCTTTTAACTACCAATTTAAAACTTGAGTCCCACATTAGATCAGATATCTTAATCACTAGAGTAATAATATATTTACTTTTTTTTTAATATACTTGTTTAATGCATATTATTTATATTTATTTTTTAAGTACTTACTTATTTTTAGCTTTATGATTTCCAACAACATGTACGCCAAAATACATAAAACACGTCCATCAACCTAAATTAACGTCATTTCCAAACACAAGTACGCATGTGTTGATAAGTATAAAATCAACTTTAAGCTTGGTGGAAAAGTATAAAGGCAACAATCAACTACTTCCAACCAAGCAAGAAACATGTTTTGTAAGACTTGTGCTGCTATTTTATCCTGAAGAAAAAAAGTTACAGCATAGAAGGAAACTTCAAAACATGCAACAATTATAACAGGCCAACATTTTGTGCAATACCAATATCAATGCTGAAAACATCAAGTAAAAGATACGTTTAGAAACTTGAAACGTGTACAATAATATAGCTGTTTTCCAACGGAATTTCAGTTGGAAGTTGCAAACAAACTCAACTTACCTGTAGTTAGGTGAGGCGACCTGAACAAGGACTCGTACGAACAAAAATATGGCCTATGACATGTCTTTATTGTCGTAATTTCGCAGTAGCAATTATGGAACAACCCAACTTCCGACCCATTACCCATCTCAAGTAATAACTACTCCAATATTAGTCGGTAAGCTCGAGAATTTGGATGTGTCGTGACGTTCTATCTAAGAGTTCGGTTATATATAATCATTTTTGTGTATTTTTTATATATTTTATTGATATGATTGGTCAAATTAATTATTTTAAAAAAATAAAGCAGCCAATCACATTAGTAAAATGTATAAAAAATACATAAAAGTGATTGTACATAAAATTTTTATTTGTAGAGTTCATAGACCAAGATTCTATATGTAGGGCTTAGCACATATTGATAAGTATTATTTTTGAGTAATTTTTATCACTTTTTTATTTATGAAAAGTGTTATTTTTCTTTCGAAACTATTAATTTTATTTTATTTCTATATATTTTTATTTATTTTCTTGGATTTGAAGGAATGAGAAGATTTAGTACAAAATGAGAGCATTTTAGTAGAAAAGAAGAGACTACGGATCTAAACTGATAAAAGACAGTGAGATCTGAAGAGAGCCGATGAGATTTGGGTGAGGAGCCTTGTCCCGTGGACAGCAAAGAGATTTCTCTCGCCCAAAGGCGAGAAAACTTACCTCTCGGTAGGTGAGGAGACTCGCGACCAGAAGGTGCGAAGACTTGGCAACAAGGCTTTAGGTGGTTAGATTGGGCAACTAGTTTAAACGACCAACTTAAAAGATTAACCTAAATGACATCATGGGCAACAACTAGAAAATGCGAGATAAGTATTTCATCCCGGTAGGGAGTCTTTCCACTCAGTAGGTGAGGAGAGGGTCATGTGGTCTTTGTGACCATCACATCCATTCATTTGTGACCTCCCCACCAGTTATATGCAGGGACAATTCCTCCTGACTAAGATCAATCGACTGTTGACCACCAAATCCGAGTTCCGCAATCAATCTGTTGGCGACCAAATCCTCCTGAACTCCACAATTCAAGTCATATATCACTGAATCTTCCATTTTAAATAATTCTGTCATTCTTGGGATAATTTCTTTTATGTTAACATTTATCTTTAGAAACTATTTTCTAAATCTTTAGGCTAGATTGTAGCTGCAGTTATCTTGTTCCCATATTTGAATTTCAACATCTATTTAATCTCGACTTACGGGATGAATAGATGAGAGTTTTGAATCGGAGTTGAGAGCTTTTATGTTTTAGAGTCTGAGTCTGAGTTTAGAGTTCCAGAATTTATTTTTTAAGTGTTCTTTCGAGAAGACGGAACTGAAGGGCAGAGGCGAGAGCCACATGTTTCATCAATCGGCTTCAACGAAGAATATCAGTTTTATTTTTCTTTTCAATTTCATTATGAACTAATTCTATTTTCTAGATCTTTGATGTAGCCTAGCATTGAATACACAATTTATATTCCAAGTTATTTTATTTTCAATATTTCCATGATTGAGTGTTTATTTCTTGCTTTTAATACTTACAATTTTCTAGCTAACTATTGTTTGATCTCTTGGATTGCAATGAGACCGAGAGGTGATTTGTGAGTAAAGTTCTAGGATTAAACACCATTAGTTGAGCGAAAGCAGAGACGCTTTACCGCAACTAATGTGATTTTCAAGAAAAATCCAAAGAACTTAATGAGTTTCCAATTTGTGAAATTCACATAGAGATATGGAATTATTAGTTTAAGATATTTTTAGTATTGTTCGAGAGAAATATTAAATAGTTAAGGGATCTTTATCATCGACTTGGGATAATTGGGATTGTATAATAAGAAAGAATAAATTGTGTGAGATTTGTTAGATGAAATCAAATGCTCTAAATCTATACTTATTATTTTTAAAATCTTAATTTTAATATTCTTTTCTTTAGTTTAATTTAGATAAACCATTATTCAAATTTCAGTTTTCCAAATAGTAATTAATTTAGTCAATTTCAATATTCAATAGCATAATTATTCATTGTGGGTTCGATAACCCTTTTTTTAAAACACTTTACTACTTGTTAAGATTTTGTGCACTTGCAGATATATTTTTATGCGAACAAGTTTTTGGCACCTTTGCGGGGAATAGTTATTTGTTATTGATGTTGATACCAATTAGATTTTTACTACTTTGAATTTTATTTGATTTTATTTATATAAAAAAAACTTGGCTTAAATTAGATCTTAGTTTGGTTTCTCTTTTCAGGAATCAGAAGTGCATGACATGATCTAAATCATTAGAGCATACACCTTTTGATTTCGAGATTGAAAGAATCTTACGTCGGATCAATAAAAGAAGAAGAAAGAGGTTACTATCTCTAAATTTAAAATGGCCAACCAGGAGTACAAGGCGTCATAGATTATGCTATTACCACATTGGTGGCGCAGATGGCAAATCTATCATAACAAATAGGTAAGATAAACGTTAATGCTATTCAAATTAATATTGTTTGTGATCATTGCGCTATAAATCATTCAAGTGTAGATTGTCAAGTGGAGAATCCTTTTGCCCAACGGAATTATGAAACAAGTCCATTACGTATCTAATTTTCAACATCAAAATAACCCTTATTTCAATCCCGGATGGAGAAATCACCCTAATTTTTCATGGAACAATAACCAAGTGCCTGCTAGACCACTTCAATAGTTTCCACAGCAAGAGAAGAAGCCGACACTTGAAGATATGATCATGCAATACATGCAAAAGACTGGTATGATGAATCAAAACAACTCAGCTTCAATTCGAAATCTTGAGGCACAAATCGGTCAACTCTTAAACATGCTTACGGAGAGGACAACAAGGACTTTACTGAGCAACATTGTGACCAATCGAAGGAACATGTCAAAGCCATAACATTGAGAATGGGCGGATATGACCAGTTGGTAAATACGAAGCGAGATGCAGAAGCTACCGAAAATATGGAGTCCAAGAATAAGGAAATCGAGTACAAGGTGAAAAAAGCAGATCGAGATGCAATCGACCAGCAAGTTGAGAAAACTAAGGAGAAAAAAGGGTTGCAAAACCCAAGAAATTCAGGAAGTTTATTTCTGAAACTTATTCTCCTTTAATTTATGATCCACCAATTCATTTTTCGTAGAGATTAAGAAAAAATAATCATGATAATCAGTTCTCTCTACAGTTGGTGACTGAGGATAGCAGT